>OZ025258.1:38827199-39033199 GCA_964019135.1 Arenicola marina
ATAAATCAATTAGAATATGCATCGCGTTGGTCTTTTTGGGGAGAAACATTATAAATTATAAAGGTAGACATCCTTACAACAACTGAGAAAGTTAGTTATTGTTTTCAGGACGTTATTTCTGTTTTGGGTAGGATGCCAGACAAGGTTATCACTCACATAGCACGCCCAGGTTACGTGTTGTCTGCGAGTTTAGGATAGATCGTTCCTCCTGTGCCGTACAGCCGTATGTGACGTCATCGCGGCGGTCGCGGCTGATGTCTAGACGTCCTGTAGCGTTGCTCACTGAGTGTCTGCCTGGAGGGTTGTCTCTGTCGATGGGCTGACCGTTTCTGGTCCACGTGTATGTCAAGGCCGGTCTGTTGGCCCGCGGGGAGAGACGTGGAACTGGCCTTACATAACAGAGTCACACTCACCATCCTTTAGGTCACCCGTGAATAGGACACCCATCTGTTGGTATCGCTTCAGCGATATCACCGGAGTAGACGGCTCACCTGGAACACAATAATATCACCACTAAAGATGATCAGTCTGGAAAAACGAAATGTCAGCGGGGTTTTATTTCGATCAATATAAAATGATAACAAGACTTCTTTAACGAAAAACAACTATCTCAATACGATTATTATCGTATTTATTATATTATTATTATTATATTATGATATTATATGTATTTAGAACACAAAACGTTAACACGCAATGATATATTTATGTAAGATTTATGGTGTCAAAGTTTATTTACTATATGTAAGTAACATATTTAATATAATTATTGAACAAACACACATGATGAAACATAAAGATATCAAATGACGCCATCTATAAACATATAATTACATCAGAGTGGAGAAAAGTGGATTGTAGTGGATGGTTATCCCCATCGCAAGTAGAAGCTATTCGACACAGTAGCGAGCGATCATGTATCTATATCTCGCTTGCCGCTACCCAGGGGATCAGCCACGGTGTATCCTTTTTTGTGACTGGTATGTATCTGTTTTTTCATGAAATAAATCATTAAATGACTAAAAACGTAGCTCAAGAAATTAAAACATCCTTGATGTTAGTGCACTTATAAATATAAAGTCGAGTAGATATACAAACCGAAAAAATCAAGTAGGGCCTGAGTGGATCTCAGGTACATATCAAGCGGATCCCACGTGGGTTATCCAGGAGGAGAACCAGGCGAGTGACACCACACGAGTTACATCAGATGAGTGACATCAGATGAGTGACACTAGACAAGTGACTTCAGACGCATGACGCCAGACGAGTGTAATTGGACAAGTGACACCAGACGAGTGACACGAGACGAGTGAGGCCAGACGAGTGACACCACACAGGTGACATTGGACAAGTAACACCAGACGAGTGGAAGCTGTCCAGTGTCACCAACAGACTTGTGGCCCTTATAGCTAAATCCGCCATATGACGGCTCTCCATCATCAGTCTTCGACCGAGCTTGACGCCAACCTGGAATTGACGAGAACTGTATAAAAAAGGACCCAGGATTTAGGTAATAAGGGGATTCCAAAGTCCGATTTTCCTAGCATATCCTCATGATTTCTAGGCTCGGAGACCTCAATCATCAGGAGACCTCAATTGCCCAATCATCGGGCCAGAAGCGGATATAGGATTTTGAAAACGGGGAAGGTTGACTTTGAGTAAAAATTTCGAAAAATTACGACTGGTGGGGTGAGGGAGTCCGGTACTGTACTTTACATCATGCGACACTCTGAAGGGGCATTCATGCCGGAGGGCGGGGGGGGGGGAGGGAGGGGTATAATGTATAAAGCTTAATACAATATTGGGTTTCCAAGATCCGCTCGCAAGGAGTATTTTTGTTTTCATTGACACATTCTATCTCGCCGCTGACAGATCCGCTCAGTTTATTCGTGTGTTCCAGAAAACTCGTTCTATGGACCCACATTTTTAGACGCTTCCCCCCTCCCCATCGCAAATATCAGTTCAATCTTTTTCATCAGAATCACATGAGGCGTTTAAGTGACTACTTCGATAAGATCTGTATTGACGGCTTAAACAAACTGTTTCTAAGACGTGTACTGGCCCTGTAAGTTTGAAACCGCCGGGACCGAATATTTCACCCTCGAATAGGACATTGGCATGGAGCAGGGCGATATACTCGGCTCCAGCGTCACGGGCCCTGGGGTGTGAGGCAAGGGTATGTTACACCCTCGAATAGGACATTGGCATGGAGCGGGGCGATATACTCGGCCCCTTACCCACCACACTACCCACTCCACCGCTGATGCGGCCCCTCACCCACCACACTACCCACTCCACCGCTGATGCGGCCCCTCACCCACCACACTACCCACCCCACCGCTGATGCGGCCCCTCACCCACCACACTACCCACTCCACCACTAGGGCGGCCCCTAACCCAGCACACTACCCACTCCACCGCTGATGCGGCCCCTCACCCACCACACTACCCACTCTCCAACTTGGGCGGCCCCTCACCCACCAAACTACCCACTTCCCCACTGGGGCGGCCCCTCACCCACCACACTACCGACTCCACCACTGTGGGGGGGGGGCTCTCAGCCAGCACACTACCGACTCCACCACTGGGGGGGGGGGCCTCTCACCCAGCACACTACCCGAGCCACTTATGTACCCCCCTGCCTCCCCCCCCCCCACCTCCCACAACAACTTATCTGTCTTGACCTAGCGGCCCACCGTTCTTCTCAGTGTATGGGAATGGCGCTGGAGACAGGATAACGATCTTTGACAGCAACCTCTGGAGGAAGTAGGGTCACAATATCGTCCCATTGGTGCTCTTTCCACAAATAACATGAAGTATCTATCCACTATATTATGGGCGCTGTTACTATTTACAGGGGACCCCTATGTTCTGCTAATATTCGATTTCCCCCATGTTTAAGCCGTGCGAGGCCCTAATGAGACTGAACATGGGTGCTGTTGATATTAGGGGATTAAAAGGACGTAATCGTTTAGGGTATCTTTCACTTTCTGGATAGAACAATGTCTTTGCATGTTCCCTTTCGAAAAATATGAGGTTTGAAGAAAGATGGGAAGTCAATGAGTCAAATCGAGTCATAAAAACACATAAAAACAATCCAAACTAAGCCAATTTGTTTATGGAAAGGGTCAGTAACTGTCTGAATCACAGTTTGACTTGTCATGTTATGTGAGAAGCGGGCATGGGATGGGTTCATCCCGACCTGTCCTGTCTCGTCAGTAACTGTCTGTAGGACAGTTTGACTTGTCCTGTCTTGTCGAAAGCTGGCGTAGGAGGGCTTCATTCCGACCTGTTCTGTCTCGTACTGTCTGTAGGACAATTCGACTTGTCATGTTATGTAAGAAGCTGGCATGGGATGGGTTCATCCCGACCTGTCCTGTCTTGTCAGTAACTGTCTGAATCACAGTTTGACTTGTCATGTTATGTCAGACGCTTGCATGGGATGGGTTTATCCCGACCTGTCCTGTGTCATCAGGAACTGTCTGTAGGACAGTTTGACATGTCATGTTATGTCAGAAGCTGGCATGGGATGGGTTCATCCCGACCTGTCCTATCTTGTCAGTTACTGTCTGAATCACAGTTTGACTTGTCATGTTATGTCAGAAGCTTGCATGGGATTGGTTCACCCCGACCTGTCCTGTGTCGTCAGGAACTGTCTGTGGGACAGTTTGATTTGTCCGTTCCTGTCCTGTCTTGTCAGTAACTGTCTGAATCACAGTTTGACTTGTCATGTTATGTCAGAAGCTGGCATGGGATGGGTTCATCCCGAGTTGTTATGTCTTGTCAGTAACTGTCTGAATGAGAGTTTGACATGTCATGTCATGTCAGAAGCTGGCATGGGATGGGTTCATCCCGACCTGTCCTGTCTTGTCAGTAACTGTCTGAATCACAGTTCGACTTGTCATGTTATGTCAGAAGCTGGCATGGGATGGGTTCATCCCGACATGTCCTGTCCTGTCAGTAACTGTCTGAATCACAGTTTGACTTGTCATGTTATGTCAGAAGCTGGCATGGGATAGGTTCATCCCGACCTGTCCTGTCTCGCCAGTAACTGTCTGTAGGACAGTTTGACATGTCCTGTCCTGTCGAAAGCTGGCGTAGGAGGGGTTCATTCCGACCTGTACTGTCTCGTCCGTAACTGTCTGTAGGACAATTCGACTATTCATGTTATCTCAGAAGCTGGCATGGGATGGGTTCATCCCGAATTGTTATGTCTTGTCAGTAACTGTCTGACTGACAGTTTGACATGTCATGTCATGTCAGCAGCTGGCATGGGATGGGTTCATCCCGACCTGTCCTGTCTCGTTCGTAACTGTCTGTAGGACAGTTCGACTTGTCATGTTATGTCAGAAGCTGGCATGGGATGGGTTCATCCCGACATGCCCTGTCCTGTCAGTAACTGTCTGAATCACAGTTAGACTTGTCATGTTATGTCAGAAGCTGGCATGGGATGGGTTCATCCCGAATTGTTATGTCTTGTCAGTAACTGTCTGAGTGACAGTTTGACTTGTCATGTCATGTCAGAAACTGGCATGGGATGGGTTCATCCCGACCTGTCCTGTCTTGTCAGTAACTGTCTGAATCACAGTTCGACTTGTCATGTTATGTCAGAAGCTGGCATGGGATGGGTTCATCCCGACATGTCCTGTCCTGTCAGTAACTGTCTGAATCACAGTTTGACTTGTCATGTTATGTGAGCAGCCGGCATGGGATGAGCTCATCCCGACCTGTCCTGTCTCGTCCGTAACTGTCTGTAGGACAGTTCGACTTGTCATGTTATGTCAGAAGCTGGCATGGGATGGGTTCATCCCGACATGTCCTGTCCTGTCAGTAACTGTCTGAATCACAGTTTGACATGTCATGTTATGTCAGAAGCTGGCATGGGATAGGTTCATCCCGACCTGTCCTGTCTCGCCAGTAACTGTCTGTAGGACAGTTTGACTTGTCCTGTCCTGTCGAAAGCTGGTGTAGGAAGGGTTCATTCCGACCTGTACTGTCTCGTCCGTAACTGTCTGTAGGACAATTCGACTATTCATGTTATGTCAGAAGCTGGCATGGAATGGGTTCATCCCGACATGTCCTGTCTCGTCAGTAACTGTCTGTAGGACAGTTTGACATGTCATGTTATGTCAGAAGCTGGCATGGGATGGGTTCATCCCGACATGTCCTGTCTCGTCAGTAACTGTCTGTAGGACAGTTTGACATGTCATGTTATGTCAGAAGCTGGCATGGGATGGGTTCATCCCGACCTGTCCTGTCTTGTCAGTAACTGTCTGAATCACAGTTTGACTTGTCATGTTATGTCAGTGTCATGAAGTCCATGTACTTGATGTGCTCAGTTTGATGTGCTCAGTTCTCAAATCTACCGGGAGGTCAGTTTCATGGCTAGCAGGGTTGAGCGCTGCGACCATCCTTAGATTCGGCCCTGTCACTCGTGACTCGACTCGGCCCTGTCACTCGTGACACTGTCTGGGAGTGGCCATACGCCAATATAAATACGGCGCCAGTCCCGAAGAGGGGAGACTACCTTGGGGACCGGTCAAGACAGGACACCCGGCATCACAGGAACTACCCACATCGCGGCGTCAAGCGGCGCTGCTGCTGCTCGGCCGGATCGTCAGGGGTTGTCCTTTGGTGTTCCTGTTTGCACTTGTGGACTGTTGCCGTCCATGCCTCGTTGTTACTGAGGCTGCCGTCCGTGCCTCGTTGTTACTGAGGCTGCCATCCATCCCTCGTGTTTATTGAGGCTGCTGCCTATGCCTCGTCGTTACTGAGGCTGCTGTCTATGCCTCGTCGTCGCTGGAGCTGCCGGTCATCGCTGGGACGTCGCTGGATCCGCCGGTCGTCGCTGGGACGTCGCTGGATCCGCCGCACATCGCCGGGACATCGCTGGAGCCGCAGTTCGCCTCGGCATGCCGTTCGTGCTTGACAATTCCTGGGGCTGACAGTCATATTTAACCATAGTTATCGCCGGGACATCATATATTATCCTCCATGTTACCTTAATGTAAATAAAGATTATACTTTGTACAACCCCTGTTGTCCATGGATATTCAGTTCGTGACAGTCAGAAGCTTGCATGGGATTGGTTCACCCCGACCTGTCCTGTGTCGTCAGGAACTGTCTGTGGGACAGTTGACTTGTCCGTTCCTGCCCTGTCTTGTCAGTAACTGTCTGAATCACAGTTTGACTTGTCATGTTATGTCAGAAGCTGGCATGGGATGGGTTCATCCGGAATTGTTATGTCTTGTCAGTAACCGTCTGAATGACAGTTTGACTTGTCATGTCATGTCAGAAGCTGGCATGGGATGGGTTCATCCCGACCTGTCCTGTCTTGTCAGTAACTGTCTGAATCACAGTTCGACTTGTCATGTTACATCAGAAGCTGGCATGGGATGGGTTCATCCCGACCTGTCCTGTCTCGGCCGTAACTGTCTGAATCACAGTTTGACTTGTCATGTTATGTCAGAAGCTGGCATGGGATGGGTTCATCCCGATCTGTCCTGTCTCGTCAGTAACTGTCGGTAGGACAGTTTGACTTGTCATGTTATGTCAGAAGCTGGCATGGGATGGGTTCATCCCGACCTGTCCTGTCTCGTCAGTAACTGTCTGTAGGACAGTTTGACATGTCATGTTATGTCAGAAGCTGGCATGGGATGGGTTCATCCCGACCTGTCCTGTCTTGTCCGTAACTGTCTGTAGGACAATTCGACTTGTCATGTTATGTCAGAAGCTGGCATGGGGTGGGTTCATCCCGACCTGTCCTGTCTTGTCAGTAACTGTCTGAATCACAGTTTGACTGGTCATGTTATGTCAGACGCTTGCATGGGATGAGTTCATCCCGACCTGTCCTGTGTCATCAGGAACTGTCTGTAGGACAGTTTGACATGTCATGTTATGTCAGAAGCTGGCATGGGATGGGTTCATCCCGACCTGTCCTGTCTTGTCAGTAACTGTCTGAATCACAGTTTGACTTGTAATGTCATGTCAGAAGCTTGCATGGGATTGGTTCACCCCGACCTGTCCTGTGTCGTCAGGAACTGTCTGTGGGACAGTTTGACTTGTCCGTTCCTGTCCTGTCTTGTCAGTAACTGTCTGAATCACAGTTAGACTTGTCATGTTATGTCAGAAGCTGGCATGGGATGAGTTCATCCCGAATTGTTATGTCTTGTCAGTAACTGTCTGAATGACAGTTTGACTTGTCATGTCATGTCAGAAACTGGCATGGGATGGGTTCATCCCGACCTGTCCTGTCTTGTCAGTAACTGTCTGAATCACAGTTCGACTTGTCATGTTATTTCAGAAGCTGGCATGGGATGGGTTCATCCCGACATGTCCTGTCCTGTCAGTAACTGTCTGAATCACAGTTTGACATGTCATGTTATGTCAGAAGCTGGCATGGGATAGGTTCATCCCGACCTGTCCTGTCTCGCCAGTAACTGTCTGTAGGACAGTTTGACTTGTCCTGTCCTGTCGAAAGCTGGTGTAGGAGGGGTTCATTCCGACCTGTACTGTCTCGTCCGTAACTGTCTGTAGGACAATTCGACTATTCATGTTATGTCAGAAGCTGGCATGGAATGGGTTCATCCCGACATGTCCTGTCTCGTCAGTAACTGTCTGTAGGACAGTTTGACATGTCATGTTATGTCAGAAGCTGGCATGGGATGGGTTCATCCCGACCTGTCCTGTCTTGTCAGTAACTGTCTGAATCACAGTTTGATTTGTAATGTTATGTCAGAAACTGGCATGGGATGGGTTCATCCCGATCTGTCCTGTCTCGTCAGTAACTGTCGGTAGGACAGTTTGACTTGTCATGTTATGTCAGAAGCTGGCATGGGATGGGTTCATCCCGACCTGTCCTGTCTCGTCAGTAACTGTCTGTAGGACAGTTTGACTTGTCCTGTCCTGTCGAAAGCTGGCGTAGGAGGGCTTCATTCCGACCTGTACTGTCTCGTCCGTAACTGTCTGTAGGACAATTCGACTATTCATGTTATGTCAGAAGCTGGCATGGGATGGGTTCATCCCGACATGTCCTGTCTCGTCAGTAACTGTCTGTAGGACAGTTTGACATGTCATGTTATGTCAGAAGCTGGCATGGGATGGGTTCATCCCGACCTGTCCTGTCTTGTCAGTAACTGTCTGAATCACAGTTTGACTTGTAATGTTATGTCAGTGTCATGAAGTCCATGTACTTGATGTGCTCAGTTTGATGTGCTCAGTTCTCAAATCTACCGGGAGGTCAGTTTCATGGCTAGCAGGGTTGAGCGCTGCGACCATCCTTAGATTCGGCCCTGTCACTCGTGACTCGACTCGGCCCTGTCACTCGTGACACTGTCTGGGAGTGGCCATACGCCAATATAAATACGGCGCCAGTCCCGAAGAGGGGAGACTACCTTGGGGACCGGTCAAGACAGGACACCCGGCATCACAGGAACTACCCACATCGCGGCGTCAAGCGGCGCTGCTGCTGCTCGCCCGGATCGTCAGGGGTTGTCCTTTGGTGTCCCTGTTTGCACTTGTGGACTGTTGCCGTCCATGCCTCGTTGTTACTGAGGCTGCCGTCCGTGCCTCGTTGTTACTGAGGCTGCCATCCATCCCTCGTGTTTATTGAGGCTGCTGTCTATGCCTCGTCGTTACTGAGGCTGCTGTCTATGCCTCGTCGTCGCTGGAGCTGCCGGTCATCGCTGGGACGTCGCTGGATCCGCCGGTCGTCGCTGGGACGTCGCTGGATCCGCCGCACATCGCCGGGACATCGCTGGAGCCGCAGTTCGCCTCGGCATGCCGTTCGTGCTTGACAATTCCTGGGGCTGACAGTCATATTTAACCATAGTTATCGCCGGGACATCATATATTATCCTCCATGTTACCTTAATGTAAATAAAGATTATACTTTGTACAACCCCTGTTGTCCATGGATATTCAGTTCGTGACAGTCAGAAGCTTGCATGGGATTGGTTCACCCCGACCTGTCCTGTGTCGTCAGGAACTGTCTGTGGGACAGTTGACTTGTCCGTTCCTGCCCTGTCTTGTCAGTAACTGTCTGAATCACAGTTTGACTTGTCATGTTATGTCAGAAGCTGGCATGGGATGGGTTCATCCGGAATTGTTATGTCTTGTCAGTAACCGTCTGAATGACAGTTTGACTTGTCATGTCATGTCAGAAGCTGGCATGGGATGGATTCATCCCGACCTGTCCTGTCTTGTCAGTAACTGTCTGAATCACAGTTCGACTTGTCATGTTACATCAGAAGCTGGCATGGGATGGGTTCATCCCGACCTGTCCTGTCTCGTCCGTAACTGTCTGAATCACAGTTTGACTTGTCATGTTATGTCAGAAGCTGGCATGGGACGGGTTCATCCCGATCTGTTCTGTCTCGTCAGTAACTGTCGGTAGGACAGTTTGACTTGTCATGTTATGTCAGAAGCTGGCATGGGATGGGTTCATCCCGACCTGTCCTGTCTCGTCAGTAACTGTCTGTAGGACAGTTTGACATGTCATGTTATGTCAGAAGCTGGCATGGGATGGGTTCATCCCGACCTGTCCTGTCTTGTCCGTAACTGTCTGTAGGACAATTCGACTTGTCATGTTATGTCAGAAGCTGGCATGGGATGGGTTCATCCCGACCTGTCCTGTCTTGTCAGTAACTGTCTGAATCACAGTTTGACTGGTCATGTTATGTCAGACGCTTGCATGGGATGAGTTCATCCCGACCTGTCCTGTGTCATCAGGAACTGTCTGTAGGACAGTTTGACATGTCATGTTATGTCAGAAGCTGGCATGGGATGGGTTCATCCCGACCTGCCCTGTCTTGTCAGTAACTGTCTGAATCACAGTTTGACTTGTAATGTCATGTCAGAAGCTTGCATGGGATTGGTTCACCCCGACCTGTCCTGTGTCGTCAGGAACTGTCTGTGGGACAGTTTGACTTGTCCGTTCCTGTCCTGTCTTGTCAGTAACTGTCTGAATCACAGTTAGACTTGTCATGTTATGTCAGAAGCTGGCATGGGATGGGTTCATCCCGAATTGTTATGTCTTGTCAGTAACTGTCTGAATGACAGTTTGACTTGTCATGTCATGTCAGAAACTGGCATGGGATGGGTTCATCCCGACCTGTCCTGTCTTGTCAGTAACTGTCTGAATCACAGTTCGACTTGTCATGTTATTTCAGAAGCTGGCATGGGATGGGTTCATCCCGACATGTCCTGTCCTGTCAGTAACTGTCTGAATCACAGTTTGACTTGTCATGTTATGTGAGCAGCCGGCATGGGATGGGCTCATCCCGACCTGTCCTGTCTCGTCCGTAACTGTCTGTAGGACAGTTCGACTTGTCATGTTATGTCAGAAGCTGGCATGGGATGGGTTCATCCCGACATGTCCTGTCCTGTCAGTAACTGTCTGAATCACAGTTTGACTTGTCATGTTATGTCAGAAGCTGGCATGGGATAGGTTCATCCCGACCTGTCCTGTCTCGCCAGTAACTGTCTGTAGGACAGTTTGACTTGTCCTGTCCTGTCGAAAGCTGGTGTAGGAGGGGTTCATTCCGACCTGTACTGTCTCGTCCGTAACTGTCTGTAGGACAATTCGACTATTCATGTTATGTCAGAAGCTGGCATGGGATGGGTTCATCCCGACATGTCCTGTCAGTAACTGTCTGAATCACAGTTTGACTTGTCATGTTATGTCAGAAGCTGATATGGGATGTGTTCATCCCGACCTGTCCTGTCTCGTCAGTAACTGTCTGTAGGACAGTTTGACTTGTCCTGTCCCGTCGAAAGCTGGCGTAGGAAGGGTTCATTCCGACCTGTACTGTCTCGTCCGTAACTGTCTGTAGGACAATTCGACTATTCATGTTATGTCAGAAGCTGGCATGGGATGGGTTCATCCCGACCTGTCCTGTCTTGTCAGTAACTGTCTGAATCACAGTTTGACTTGTCATGCTATGTCAGAAGCTTGCATGGGATGGGTTCATCCCGACCTGTCCTGTGTCGTCAGGAACTGTCTGTAGGACAGTTTGACATGTCATGTTATGTCAGAAGCTGGCATGGGATGGCTTCATCCCGACCTGTCCTGTCTTGTCAGTAACTGTCTGTAGGACAGTTTGACTTGTCCTGTCCTGTCGAAAGCTGGCGAAGGAGGGGTTCATTCCGACCTGTACTGTCTCGTCCGTAACTGTATGTAGGACAATTCGACTTGTCATGTTATGTCAGACGCTTGCATGGGATGGGTTCATACCGACCTGTCCTGTGTCATCAGGAACTGTCTGTAGGACAGTTTGACATGTCATGTTATGTCAGAAGCTGGCATGGGATGGGTTCATCCCGACCTGTCCTGTCTTGTCAGTAACTGTCTGAATCACAGTTTGACTTGTAATGTTATGTCAGAAGCTTGCATGGGATTGGTTCACCCCGACCTGTCCTGTGTCGTCAGGAACTGTCTGTGGGACAGTTGACTTGTCCGTTCCTGTCCTGTTTTGTCAGTAACTGTCTGAATCACAGTTTGACTTGTCATGTTATGTCAGAAGCTGGCATGGGATGTTTTCATCCCGAATTGTTATGTCTTGTCAGTAACTGTCTGAATGACAGTTTGACTTGTCATGTCATGTCAGAAGCGGGCATGGGATGGGTTCATCCCGACCTGTCCTGTCTTGTCAGTAACTGTCTGAATCACAGTTCGACTTGTCATGTTATGTCAGAAGCTGGCATGGGATGGGTTCATCCCGACATGTCCTGCCTTGTCAGTAACTGTCTGAATCACAGTTTGACTTGTCATGTTACATCAGAAGTTGGCATGGGATGGGTTCATCCCGACCTGTCCTGTATCGTCCGTAACTGTCTGAATCACAGTTTGACTTGTCATGTTATGTCAGAAGCTTGCATGGGATGGGTTCATCCCGACCTGTCCTGTGTCGTCAGGAACTGTCTGTGGGACAGTTGACTTGTCCGTTCCTGTCCTGTCCTGTCAGTAACTGTCTGAATGACAGTTGACTTGTCATGTCATGTCAGAAGCTGGCATGGCATGGGTTCATCCTGACCTGTCCTGTCTTGTCAGTAACTGTCTGAATCACAGTTCGACTTGTCATGTTATGTCAGAAGCTGGCATGGGATGGGTTCATCCCGACATGTCCTGTCCTGCCAGTAACTGTCTGAATCACAGTTTGACTTGTCATGTTACATCAGAAGCTGGCATGGGATGGGTTCATCCCGACCTGTCCTGTCTCGTCCGTAACTGTCTGTAGGACAATTCGACTTGTCATGTTATGTCAGAAGCTGGCATGGAATGGGTTCATCCCGACCTGTCCTGTCTTGTCAGTAACTGTCTGAATCACAGTTTGACTTGTCATGTTATGTCAGAAGCTTGCATGGGATGGGTTCATCCCGACCTGTCCTGTGTCGTCAGGAACTGTCTGTGGGACAGTTGACTTGTCCGTTCCTGTCCTGTCCTGTCAGTAACTGTCTGAATGACAGTTAGACTTGTCATGTCATGTCAGAAGCTGGCATGGGATGGGTTCATCCCGACCTGTCCTGTCTTGTCAGTAACTGTCTGAATAACAGTTCGACTTGTCATGTTATGTCAGAAGCTGGCATGGGATGGGTTCATCCCGACCTGTCCTGTCTCGTCAGTAACTGTCTGTAGGACAGTTTGACTTGTCCTGTCCTGTCGAAAGCTGGCGTAGGAGGGGTTCATTCCGACCTGTACTGTCTCGTCCGTAACTGTCTGTAGGACAATTCGACTTGTCATGTTATGTCAGAAGCTGGCATGGGATGGGTTCATCCCGACATGTCCTGTCCTGTCAGTAACTGTCTGAATCACAGTTTGACTTGTCATGTTATGTCAGAAGCTGGCATGGGATGGGTTCATCCCGACATGTCCTGTCCTGTCAGTAACTGTCTGAATCACAGTTTGACTTGTCATGCTATGTCAGAAGCTTGCATGGGATGGGTTCATCCCGACCTGTCCTGTGTCGTCAGGAACTGTCTGTAGGACAGTTTGACATGTCATGTTATGTCAGAAGCTGGCATGGGATGGGTTCATCCCGACCTGTCCTGTCTTGTCAGTAACTGTCTGAATCACAGTTTGACTTGTCATGTTATGTCAGAAGCTTGGATGGGATTGGTTCACCCCGACCTGTCCTGTGTCGTCAGGAACTGTCTGTGGGACAGTTTGACTTGTCCGTTCCTGTCCTGTCTTGTCAGTAACTGTCTGAATCACAGTTTGACTTGTCATGTTATGTCAGAAGCTGGCATGGGATGGGTTCATCCCGACCTGTCCTGTGTCATCAGGAACTGTCTGTGGGACAGTTTGACATGTCATGTTATGTCAGAAGCTGGCATGGGATGGGTTCATCCCGACCTGTCCTGTCTCGTCAGTAACTGTCTCTAGGACAGCTTGACTTGTCTTGTCCTGTCGAAAGCTGGCGTGGGAGGGGTTCATTCCGACCTGTCTTGTCTTGTCAGTACCTGGCCCAATGACAGTTTGACTTCCTATTCTTCAGGCCGGTGGCTTCGCCGCTTTCTCCCATCCTTCAACATGGGTCACTTCCCCTAAAAAGTCAATTGCACGGTTTCCTCATGTTTAAGCCGTGCGAGGCTCCAATGTGACTGCAAATGGGTGGTGTTGATAGCCGGGAATGAAAGGGCCGTAATTTTAAGGGTAATAAAGTTATGTTTTTACTTTCTGGTTAGAACGATGTCTTTGCATGTTCATTCGCGGAAATTATGAGGTTTAAAAAAGATGGAATGTCAATGAGTCAAATTTTGTCACTATAAAATAGTTCGCAGAAGGTCATTTTGTTTAGGGAAAATGAGTTATGATAGCTAATGTACGCCAGTTAGACATGTACTTTCACAGTAAGTTTAATAATACTTTCTGATCGGCCCATGTGAGTATTTGGGCTTTTTGCATATAAATAATGAGGTCACAGTCAAATGTAGAAATTGTGTACCAATCAGGTGCATAAAAAACGATATTTTGCAATGTTTTCTTACCCTTGCCTTCGACCTTGGCAGTTACCTTTCTAGTATGTCATGTAATAAGTCAAGGTTATTAACATACTTAAAGATGAAGGTCATACCCAGGTGGGAAATATTTTCAAAAATTGTGGAATGTGCTTTGGGCTGTTTTGACCCCCCCCCCCCCCCCCCCCGCCATCCTGAGCCTATTACATGTGTCAGTTCGCCACTGAGGTGTAACTTCCGTATTCAAGTTGGACGCCGTTTAGCAGTTTACTCCCCAGGCTATATCATAAGACGGATCCCGGATCCCAGTAGTGTGCCCCTTGTGATATGGGGGTTCTACAAAAGATACGGTAACCTCAGCCTAGTAGCAGGGGTGGTGTATGCGTGCGTGTGTAGGGGAGCGGGGGGGGGGGGGTGGAGGTTGAGTGGCGGCGGGGCTGTGGAGCTCTACTAGGGTAATTACCCCCTCCTCTACAGCTGAAGAGAAGCCTGCTCTGCACGTGTATACCTACCGGGTGATCTACATTCGCTGCTCTCCAACTGCAAAGCAACCCGGGGGACCTTGACCTCCCAGCCCGCGCGCACGTGCTCTATGGGCTGGGCTGACCGCGCGTAACCTGATACCAGTAGACAAGCAGTCTACTTCTACCCTCTCTATTGCTAGTACCTACAACTTTCGACTTATCCGTTACAAAGTTAAAATTAAACTAAATTTGACATTCAACCCTCTGTTTACCATCTGGTTACCATATGACAAATATCACCCGAACTCCCTCTCACATCGAAACTGACAAGTTACGTTTTGACGATAATCACAAGGATGAGGCGCGGTGTTAATCTCGCCGTGGTAGGCTCCATAGGCAAAGTGTCTTCTATGGGTACCCTCTACTATAAAAGAGAGCAACTTTCCATGAGTACGTGCTGGTAGTTGGAACTATTTCATGCACTATTTGTGTACATGTGGTATTCTGATTGTTTTGAATAATTTATTATTGATATAAAATGTTAAGTTACAGGCGCTGCTAAAATGGATTAGTTTTCATATCAATGGATTAACTCCATCACTGTATGGGCATACACAGTTGGTGCGAGCTATATATTGTCAGCATAACCAAACGTACCGTAATATCATGATCGCTGATACAGCAGTATCCAGACACCTTCAAACGTTGCCGGAGCTCATCAATGAACACACTAAACAATATTGGCAATAACACTGCCGCCTATCTGGCTACGTTAAACAGTTTAACAAAGTGCGGTGTTAGAATTCCGCAAGACAACTGCATTTTTAATATTTGTATTTGTATAAGTTTTAATGCAAATACTTAACGTAAAAGCACCACCCCGGGACCCACGTTACGTATCTGGATAGACACTTGCCTTCCCAACGCGCGGACCTGGCCCGGGGTCCAAAAATCTAACCGAACAGCTCGCGGTGGCCCGGGACCACGGGGCGTATTAATACGCCCCGGGATCCAGAGCATCCAGTGGATCTGTCTCCCTGACTCGCCTGTGGCCCGGGCCGTATTAATACGCCCCGGGGTCCAGACCTACAAGTGGATCAGTCCTCCCGCCTCGCCGTGGACCCGGGGCGTGTTAATACGGCCCGGGCCACAGCTCGGGCATTTGAACAGCTGAGTCATCCGCAGGCGGGCCTGGCCCTGGTCCCAGAAAACCAGACTACCTCCAGCATACGTGATTCCCACTTAGTAATAATTCCCATTTTAAAAAATAGAGTGTTTCGAATGAAAAATATCTTGATATCTGAACATTTAGTTAAATAATCGATTGATTGATTGATAAGTCACACATTATATTATCATTATATTACGGTTATTAATTAGTTATTATATTTTTTCATTATAAGTAGTTATTATAGCGAGCGCAAGCGAGCTCCTAAGGTAACATGCATGCATATTCTAAGTCCATTTCAAGCATAGGCTTAGGAGTTTCATTTCGCGTAACAACCCCCATAAATATGAGCTGTACATAAATATATGCAAGCAAAGAAAGGTCGAAACCTATTAGATCTATGTCATGTCTTTAATAATTAAATCAGCTGCCCCACAAAATTAACGATTACATTATTCAATGTTAACACTGGATGTATACTTCAAATTAAAGTTAATTTATAAGCGACGCGCTAAATGTCTGTTGCCAAGCAGAGCGCTCTTGGTGACCGCCCATCGGCTGCTGTCATACTAAGTAGGTGTGACGTCAAAATGTTATAAACATGACGTCACAATGGGAGTTTCTAAGTAACCGAATGATATGCCACAAGCACGTGCATGGTATACGTCATCCCGCCAAAGATATTCTTTATGGCAAGCCGAAGTGAGACTAATTTTGAATATTAATCTAGATGTATCCCCTCGGAATATCTGAATTAATAAATATACGCTCGCATTTTTTAGGTAGCACCTATTTATATTATTTTTTCATTATAAGTAGTTATTATACATTGTCATGATAATTAGTTATTACACTTTGTTATTATACTTATCATTATTTGTCATCATAACTTATAATGTGTCAATATAAGTATCATTGCAATTATTATCGTCAATGGTAGTTATCGATCGCAGTTATCAGCGCGATCCCTCACATAGCGCCGCCGTGTGCTGACTGACACAGCGCGAGCCCCCACTGGTACATAGCGCCGCCGTGTGCTGACTGACACAGCGCGAGCCCTCACTGGTACATAGCGCCGCCGTGTGCTGACTGACACAGCGCGAGCCCTCACTGGTACATAGCGCCGCCGTGTGCTGACAGACACAGCGCGAGCCCTCACTGGTACATAGCGCCGCCGTGTGCTGACTGACACAGCGCGAGCCCCCACTGGTACATAGCGCCGCCGTGTGCTGACAGACACAGCTCGAGCCCTCACTGGTACATAGCGCCGCCGTGTGCTGACAGACACAGCGCGAGCCCTCACTGGTACATAGCGCCGCCGTGTGCTGACTGACACAGCGCGAGCCCCCACTGGTACATAGCGCCGCCGTGTGCTGACAGACACAGCTCGAGCCCTCACTGGTACATAGCGCCGCCGTGTGCTGACAGACACAGCGCGAGCCCTCACTGGTACATAGCGCCGCCGTGTGCTGACTGACACAGCGCGAGCCCCCACTGGCACATAGCGCCGCCGTGTGCTGACTGACACAGCGCGAGCCCTCACTGGTACATAGCGCCGCCGTGTGCTGACTGACACAGCGCGAGCCCTCAC
Source organism: Arenicola marina (assembly GCA_964019135.1). Taxonomy (NCBI): domain Eukaryota; kingdom Metazoa; phylum Annelida; class Polychaeta; family Arenicolidae; genus Arenicola; species Arenicola marina. Next base: position 38,844,379 of record OZ025258.1, read on the forward strand.
TGGTACATAGCGCCGCCGTGTGCTGACTGACACAGCGCGAGCCCTCACTCGTACATAGCGCCGCCGTGTGCTGACTGACACAGCGCGAGCCCCCACTGGTACATAGCGCCGCCGTGTGCTGACAGACACAGCGCGAGCCCTCACTGGTACATAGCGCCGCCGTGTGCTGACTGACACAGCGCGAGCCCCCACTGGTACATAGCGCCGCCGTGTGCTGACTGACACAGCGCGAGCCCTCACTGATACATAGGACCGCCGTGTGCTGACTGACACAGCGCGAGCCCTCACTGGTGCATAGCGCCGCCGTGTGCTGACAGACACAGCGCGAGCCCTCACTGGTACATAGCGCCGCCGTGTGCTGACTGACACAGCGCGAGCCCTCACTGGTACATAGCGCCGCCGTGTGCTGACTGACACAGCGCGAGCCCCCACTGGTACATAGCGCCGCCGTGTGCTGACTGACACAGCGCGAGCCCTCACTGGTACATAGCGCCGCCGTGTGCTGACTGAGACAGCTCGAGCCCCCACTGGTACATAGCGCCGCCGTGTGCTGACTGACACAGCGCGAGCCCCCACTGGTACATAGCGCCGCCATGTGCTGACTGACACAGCGCGAGCCCCCACTGGTACATAGCGCCGCCGTGTGCTGACTGACACAGCGCGAGCCCCCACTGGTACATAGCGCCGCCGTGTGCTGACTGACACAGCGCGAGCCCCCACTGGTACATAGCGCCGCCGTGTGCTGACTGACACAGCGCGAGCCCCCACTGGTACATAGCGCCGCCGTGTGCTGACTGACACAGCGCGAGCCCTCACTGGCACATAGCGCCGCCGTGTGCTGACTGACACAGCGCGAGCCCCCACTGGTACATAGCGCCGCCGTGTGCTGACTGACACAGCGCGAGCCCTCACTGGTACATAGCGCCGCCGTGTGCTGACAGACACAGCGTGAGCCCTCACTGGTACATAGCGCCGCCGTGTGCTGACTGAGACAGCGCGAGCCCTCACTGGTACATAGCGCCGCCGTGTGCTGACTGACACAGCGCGAGCCCTCACTGGTACATAGCGCCGCCGTGTGCTGACAGACACAGCGCGAGCCCTCACTGGTACATAGCGCCGCCGTGTGCTGACTGACACAGCGCGAGCCCTCACTGGTACATAGCGCCGCCGTGTGCTGACTGACACAGCGCGAGCCCTCACTGGTACATAGCGCCGCCGTGTGCTGACTGACACAGCGCGAGCCCCCACTGGTACATAGCGCCGCCGTGTGCTGACTGACACAGCGCGAGCCCTCACTGGTACATAGCGCCGCCGTGTGCTGACTGACACAGCGCGAGCCCTCACTGGTACATAGCGCCGCCGTGTGCTGACTGACACAGCGCGAGCCCTCACTGGTACATAGCGCCGCCGTGTGCTGACTGACACAGCGCGAGCCCTCACTGGTACATAGCGCCGCCGTGTGCTGACAGACACAGCGCGAGCCCCCACTGGTACATAGCGCCGCCGTGTGCTGACTGACACAGCGCGAGCCCTCACTGGTACATAGCGCCGCCGTGTGCTGACTGACACAGCGCGAGCCCTCACTGGTACATAGCGCCGCCGTGTGCTGACTGACACAGCGCGAGCCCCCACTGGTACATAGCGCCGCCGTGTGCTGACTGACACAGCGCGAGCCCTCACTGGTACATAGCGCCGCCGTGTGCTGACTGACACAGCGCGAGCCCTCACTGGTACATAGCGCCGCCGTGTGCTGACTGACACAGCGCGAGCCCTCACTGGTACATAGCGCCGCCGTGTGCTGACAGACACAGCGCGAGCCCTCACTGGTACATAGCGCCGCCGTGTGCTGACTGAGACAGCGCGAGCCCCCACTGGTACATAGCGCCGCCGTGTGCTGACTGACACAGCGCGAGCCCTCACTGGTACATAGCGCCGCCGTGTGCTGACTGAGACAGCGCGAGCCCTCACTGGTACATAGCGCCGCCGTGTGCTGATTGACACAGCGCGAGCCCCCACTGGTACATAGCGCCGCCGTGTGCTGACTGAGACAGCGCGAGCCCCCACTGGTACATAGCGCCGCCGTGTGCTGACTGACACAGCGTGAGCCCTCACTGGTACATAGCGCCGCCGTGTGCTGACTGACACAGCGCGAGCCCCCACTGGTACATAGCGCCGCCGTGTGCTGACTGACACAGCGCGAGCCCTCACTGGTACATAGCGCCGCCGTGTGCTGACAGACACAGCTCGAGCCCTCACTGGTACATAGCGCCGCCGTGTGCTGACTGACACAGCGCGAGCCCTCACTGGTACATAGCGCCGCCGTGTGCTGACTGACACAGCGCGAGCCCCCACTGGTGCATAGCGCCGCCGTGTGCTGACAGACACAGCGCGAGCCCTCACTGGCACATAGCGCCGCCGTGTGCTGACTGACACAGCGCGAGCCCTCACTGGTACATAGCGCCGCCGTGTGCTGACTGACACAGCGCGAGCCCTCACTGGTACATAGCGCCGCCGTGTGCTGACTGACACAGCGCGAGCCCTCACTGGTACATAGCGCCGCCGTGTGCTGACTGACACAGCGCGAGCCCCCACTGGTACATAGCGCCGCCGTGTGCTGACTGACACAGGGCGAGCCCTCACTGGTACATAGCGCCGCCGTGTGCTGACAGACACAGCGCGAGCCCTCACTGGTACATAGCGCCGCCGTGTGCTGACTGAGACAGCGCGAGCCCTCACTGGTACATAGGACCGCCGTGGGCTGACTGACACAGCGCGAGCCCTCACTGGTGCATAGCGCCGCCGTGTGCTGACAGACACAGCGCGAGCCCTCACTGGTACATAGCGCCGCCGTGTGCTGACTGACACAGCGCGAGCCCCCACTGGTACATAGCGCCGCCGTGTGCTGACTGACACAGGGCGAGCCCTCACTGGTACATAGCGCCGCCGTGTGCTGACAGACACAGCGCGAGCCCTCACCGGTACATAGCGCCGCCGTGTGCTGACTGAGACAGCGCGAGCCCCCACTGGTACATAGCGCCGCCGTGTGCTGACTGACACAGCGCGAGCCCTCACTGGTACATAGCGCCGCCGTGTGCTGACTGAGACAGCGCGAGCCCTCACTGGTACATAGCGCCGCCGTGTGCTGACTGACACAGCGCGAGCCCCCACTGGTACATAGCGCCGCCGTGTGCTGACTGACACAGCGTGAGCCCTCACTGGTACATAGCGCCGCCGTGTGCTGACTGACACAGCGGGAGCCCTCACTGATACATAGGACCGCCGTGTGCTGACTGACACAGCGCGAGCCCTCACTGGTACATAGCGCCGCCGTGTGCTGACTGACACAGCGCTAGCCCTCACTGGTACATAGCGCCGCCGTGTGCTGACAGACACAGCGCGAGCCCCCACTGGTACATAGCGCCGCCGTGTGCTGACTGAGACAGCGCGAGCCCTCACTGGCACATAGCGCCGCCGTATGCTGACTGACACAGCGCGAGCCCTCACTGGTACATAGCGCCGCCGTGTGCTGACTGACACAGCGTGAGCCCTCACTGGTACATAGCGCCGCCGTGTGCTGACTGACACAGCGCGAGCCCTCACTGGCACATAGCGCCGCCGTGTGCTGACTGACACAGCGCGAGCCCTCACTGGTACATAGCGCCGCCGTGTGCTGACTGAGACAGCGCGAGCCCTCACTGGTACATAGCGCCGCCGTGTGCTGACTGAGACAGCGCGAGCCCCCACTGGTACATAGCGCCGCCGTGTGCTGACTGACACAGCGTGAGCCCTCACTGGTACATAGCGCCGCCGTGTGCTGACTGACACAGCGCGAGCCTTCACTGGTACATAGCGCCGCCGTGTGCTGACTGACACAGCGCGAGCCCTCACTGGTACATAGCGCCGCCGTGTGCTGACCGAGACAGCGCGAGCCCCCACTGGTACATAGCGCCGCCGTGTGCTGACTGAGACAGCGCGAGCCCCCACTGGTACATAGCGCCGCCGTGTGCTGACTGACACAGCGCGAGCCCCCACTGGTACATAGCGCCGCCGTGTGCTGACAGACACAGCGCGAGCCCTCACTGGTACATAGCGCCGCCGTGTGCTGACTGACACAGCGTGAGCCCTCACTGGTACATAGCGCCGCCGTGTGCTGACTGACACAGCGCGAGCCCTCACTGGTACATAGCGCCGCCGTGTGCTGACTGACACAGCGCGAGCCCCCACTGGTACATAGCGCCGCCGTGTGCTGATTGACACAGCGCGAGCCCTCACTGGTACATAGCGCCGCCGTGTGCTGACTGACACAGCGCGAGCCCTCACTGGTACATAGCGCCGCCGTGTGCTGACTGACACAGCGCGAGCCCCCACTGGTACATAGCGCCGCCGTGTGCTGACTGAGACAGCGTGAGCCCTCACTGGTACATAGCGCCGCCGTGTGCTGACTGACACAGCGCGAGCCCCCACTGGTACATAGCGCCGCCGTGTGCTGACTGACACAGCGCGAGCCCTCACTGGTACATAGGACCGCCGTGTGCTGACTGACACAGCGCGAGCCCTCACTGGTACATAGGACCGCCGTGTGCTGACTGACACAGCGCGAGCCCCCACTGGTACATAGGACCGCCGTGTGCTGACTGACACAGCGCGAGCCCCCACTGGTACATAGCGCCGCCGTGTGCTGACTGACACAGCGCGAGCCCCCACTGGTACATAGCGCCGCCGTGTGCTGACTGACACAGCGCGAGCCCCTACTGGTGCATAGCGCCGCCGTGTGCTGACTGACACAGCGCGAGCCCCCACTGGTACATAGCGCCGCCGTGTGCTGACTGACACAGCGCGAGCCCCCACTGGTACATAGCGCCGCCGTGTGCTGACTGACACAGCGCGAGCCCTCACTGGTACATAGCGCCGCCGTGTGCTGACTGACACAGCGCGAGCCCCCACTGGTACATAGCGCCGCCGTGTGCTGACTGACACAGCGCGAGCCCTCACTGGTACATAGCGCCGCCGTGTGCTGACTGACACAGCGCGAGCCCCCACTGGTACATAGCGCCGCCGTGTGCTGACTGACACAGCGCGAGCCCCCACTGGTACATAGCGCCGCCGTGTGCTGACTGACACAGCGCGAGCCCTCACTGGTACATAGCGCCGCCGTGTGCTGACTGAGACAGCGCGAGCCCTCACTGGTACATAGCGCCGCCGTGTGCTGACTGAGACAGCGCGAGCCCCCACTGGTACATAGCGCCGCCGTGTGCTGACTGACACAGCGCGAGCCCTCACTGGTACACAGCGCCGCCGTGTGCTGACTGACACAGCGCGAGCCCCCACTGGTACATAGGACCGCCGTGTGCTGACAGACACAGCGCGAGCCCTCACTGGTGCATAGCGCCGCCGTGTGCTGACAGACACAGCGCGAGCCCTCACTGGTACATAGCGCCGCCGTGTGCTGACTGACACAGCGCGAGCCCTCACTGGCACATAGCGCCGCCGTGTGCTGACTGATACAGCGCGAGCCCCCACTGGTACATAGCGCCGCCGTGTGCTGACTGACACAGCGCGAGCCCTCACTGGTACATAGGACCGCCGTGTGCTGACTGACACAGCGCGAGCCCTCACTGGTACATAGGACCGCCGTGTGCTGACTGACACAGCGCGAGCCCTCACTGGCACATAGCGCCGCCGTGTGCTGACTGATACAGCGCGAGCCCCCACTGGTGCATAGCGCCGCCGTGTGCTGACTGACACAGCGCGAGCCCTCACTGGTACATAGCGCCGCCGTGTGCTGACTGACACAGCGCGAGCCCTCACTGGTACATAGCGCCGCCGTGTGCTGACTGACACAGCACTGATTGTGACCAACAGAGGTGGGCGCTCGTGGTTATCAGGAGCAAGCTGAACCACATGTATCCGGTTACAATGCGTGGTTGGAAATCAAACTAAATATGTTCGAGGTTTAAAACTATATATGTTATATATTTTTGCTTTCAGATTGGACATATTCCATGATGTGCCGCTAGTGTAGTAGAGTACACTGTACAACGAAGCTGATAAGATCTGGAAGTCAATATCTCTACAGATATAAACAGCTAAGACGGTTGCTCCAGAATTCCCGTATTATCGCTCACTGTTTGATAACGCCCTATGCCCACCCGAGCCTTGCCTGATCGACGTCTATGGTCAGGGAGGTCGCTGTAGGTCTACCACCACCATACCCGGTCTACCACCACCCTACCCTTTAGAGCAGAGGGTGACAGAGGGAGCTAGTCTAGTAATGAACTGATATTAACGTAATTAGACGCGTGCTGGAGACAAGGAAAGCGTGAGACCATTGTCCCATTCACATGGCAACAAGATGCTTGGCCCTCGTTGCCGATACCGTTGCCAGGTCAACCAGAGTACGACGGCGCTCGCGATTGGCTGCCTCCTGGCCTGTGGATTACTGTCGCTGCTCCTCATTGGTCCAGACACCTTGTCCTGCAGTACGTCACGGGGCCTGTGTCCGTCGCTCCACGGTCGGCGGATACTGCAGGAGGCCCTCCGGGAGGTGGGGCCCAGCACCGGGGCGGACACGGGACTCACCAATGGCTTTCACCAGGTCAACGATCAGGACATATTCTTGTATTCGGCATTTCTCGACCGTCGTTTTCGGTACAACTATATTCGATTCTACGGCATTCAGAGTCAGCTCGTGACATCGCGGTTCTCGTGCGAGATTTCCTATGGCAACGGACAACAGTTGTCTATTGCCCCCGACGTGGTCAAGCCTATCTACCCCGACTGGCCGTCGAAAAAGGTCCAGTTCTTAGCCTACTATTACATGTGCATTCTCCCCGACGACTTCGATCTGTCGCACAACTTGTCCGTCTCGGTCCGTGTCGACGCCTCGGGACCCAGGACGAGCATGCCATTGGTGGAACCAGCGGACGTCAACCGTAAACGTGACCTTGCCATCTGCGTCAAGGCCGTCTGGGACAGCGTCGACGCCAGCAGGTTGATTGAGTGGATAGAGATGAACCGAATCCTGGGCGTTGATAAGATGGTGTTTTACGAAACGACGGTAACGGGCCCGGCCCGGCGAGTCTTGGCTTTCTACGAGGCCCAAGGTCTTGTCGAGGTCGTGCCTTTCACATTCGCCCTACAAATGGCTCGAATTATACGCAAAGATCCTTTCAAAGGTCGACTCCGTAACGAAGATATGTTGATGGAGCAGGTTTACATAGTTGCCATAAACGACTGTTACCATAGAAACAGGGACTCTTTTAATTACGTGATGTTGCTTGACATCGATGAGATCATTGTTCCAGCGAGGGAAGACGAGAATCTAGTGTCCTTAGTAAACAGAGCTCAACTTGATTTCCCCAACGCCTCCGCGTTCATCTTCCCAACATCCTGGCACTTCACTGAGGTCGGACCCTTCCATGACGTCACGACACAAGCCCCACCATACCTTCACATGCAGAACTACCGGAAGCGAACCCCAGTGACGTCTCTTCAGCCGAAGCCTATTATCAACTCGCGAGGTGCAATCACCATGAATTGGCATAGTGTCGTTTCCATGCCTACCGGATATGGTTTCGAAGGCAACCAAGATATGTCATGGGAACGGTACGGCTCGGTGCATCATTACCGAGACCGCTGTAAGGAAAGTTCTTCCCAATGCGCCGAGTGGAAGAATTCGCTGGAGGTGGATACCGTCATGCCGAGGTTTGCTTCTCGGGTGCGTCCTGCCGTGGAAGCAACATTACTCGCCCTCAATCTCCTGCCAGGCGGCGCCACCTCCTCACCAGCCCAGGGACTAACAGGCTGACCACAGGCCCGCAGGAACTCGGCCAGCGTGGATATCAACCTCTTACTGAAAACAACACTCTTCGTATACTTTTCGTTTTGTGTATTTATTCCTAAACTGCAGAATCAACGTTCATGTGTAAATAAAATTGATGTAAAGTATTTTAGATAAAACCCATTAAAGCACGACGTTTCGCTAACACGAACATGAGGCCTATCACAGTTGTTGGTCCGGTACCATGACACGTGACATCTATGCACATACAATGACTCCGATCACCAACATGTTCACCATACGCTCTTCCATCATACTAAAGTAAAAGCAAAGTTATTTGATGCTGCTCAGTTTCATTTGATGCTTGATGACGTAATCGTACGCTTACAGATGTGGTGGTACCATGTCCAGTTGACTGGCCCCAGATCGGGGAATGTAGCTTCTATACTGCTGTCTCAGTGACACTAAGCGGCAGGCTATGTATCCACGCATGTAAACATATCAACTCATGTAAATATATCCACGCATGTAACATACCCACGCATGTAAACAGATCCATGCATGAAAACATATCTACGCATGCAAACATATCTACGCATGCAAACATAGCTACGCATGCAAACATATGTACGCATGCAAACGTATCTACACGTGTAAACATATCTACGCATGCAAACATATCTACGCATGCAAACATATCTACGCATGTAAACATATCTACGCATGCAAACATATGTACCCATGTAAACTTTTTTGTTTTATTTAAACATCATTTATTTACCGAGGTTCCCCTGAAAGGGATTGCCATCTGGCAGGGTCACCTCAACAAACATAATGCATAAATCAACATAAAATAACATAAAAAACATGGTTTACCGCTATTGTAACCATAAATTTAAGTAAATAAAATTAAAGATGATAATTTGTGATATTGAGTAATATGATTGTACAACCAGATCGTACACTAATAATAATAATACTATGATAAATGTTAAGTCATTAAACCGACCAAAGTCATGGATAAAACGCTGGACCCGGTAACATAATAATAATTAGTTTTTTTTCAGTGGAAAATCATTAGACCCGTAGAGTAATAAAGAGTAAACATATCTACGCATGCAAACATATCTACGTATGCAAACATATCTACGCATGTAAACATATCTACTCATGCAAACATGTCTACGCATTTAAACATATCTACGCGTTTAAGCATATCCAAGCATGTAAACCCATTCTGACACATCTCACATCACGAAGTAAGACCACTGCTGCGACAAAGGTTGAGAAGTGCTGACAGATTGGTGCAATAACGTAATATGAACCCTTGGTCAGTAACTCCTCAACTCGACCCGTACAGCCCGCCTCACACCGACAGCCCGCCTCACACCGACAGCCCGCCTCACACCGACAGCCCGCCTCACACCGACAGCCCGCCTCACACCGACAGCCCGCCTCACACCGACAGCCCGCCTCACACCGACAGCCCGCCTCACACCGACAGCCCGCCTCACACCGACAGCCCGCCTCACACCGACAGCCCGCCTCACACCGACTGTCCAGTGTAAGTGAAACCAACATTACACGTATCATTAGAATTAAAAAAATGTGTGACGTCACGCCTTTGTCTTCAGTGTGCATCATCTAGAATAATGCACCGAAAAACAGTGTTTTATTATCGAAGTGTGCGTTATTTACATAATGAACTGTGCATAAAAACTGTGCATTATCTTGATTTGTTATGCGATGACCTGATCTTGGCGGGCCTCACCACTGAGGCGGTGTTACGGTGAGCCCAGAGCATGACTGGCCAACAACTGGATGTCGTTAGCTTCATAAAAGGCCTTGAGGGTCGTTGACTGAAGCAACGTCATCTCATGGATCCTGTCCTCTGATTGGGCAAACTCGTCAGGACCGTCTCCACATCCACCAATCACAGCGCCCGAAGGGTACCCAGGATGGACCATCAACTCACACGTTTGCATGACGTCATCGTTCTGCGAGGTTACGTCATCCGATGCCGTGAGATACCTTCGAAACGCTTCCATTAACCTTGCTACAGTCATGTCTCGGCCCATGGTGCTCAATCCGACAAATTGCTGACAGAACCTGAAACAAACACGCGAAGACCAATCTGACAATGTGCCAAACAGCACACAATGAACCCAAAGACAGAGCTGCATCGAGCTAAATTTCGATCGAAATCTTCCTATTTCACATTCATATAGTATTGGTAGTCAGGAAAATTGTTCTGTATATAACTGCAAAGTGAGGTTGTTGTTCGCATTGCCCGGGCCACCATTTTGTACACACATTTTGTTGTAAATAGATATCAGTGAGCGATTTTAAACACTCACTCGACTAGTCGTAATTCCCACTTAACTCGTAATTCCCCGTTACAACAACCACAGGCGGAAATTTCTAACATTACAGCGCCGTAAATGGTATCGGTGTTTACCCCACATGTTGACAATGACCACCGCCTTGGTTACCTGATACCGTGAGCCTTGAATGGTATCGGTGTTTACCCCACACTGACCACCGCCTTGGTTACCTGATACCGTGCGCCCTGAATGGTATCGGTGTTTACCCCACACTGACCACCGCCTTGGTTACCTGATACCGTGCGCCCTGAATGGTATCGGTGTTTACCCCACACTGACCACCGCCTTGGTTACCTGATACCGTGCGCCCTGAATGGTATCGGTGTTTACCCCACATGTTGACAATGACCACCGCCTTGGTTACCTGACACCGTGCGCCCTGAATGGTATCGGTGTTTACCCCACATGTTGACAATGACCACCGCCTTGGTTACCTGACACCGTGCGCCCTGAATGGTATCGGTGTTTACCCCACATGTTGACAATGACCACCGCCTTGGTTACCTGATACCGTGCGCCCTGAATGGTATCGGTGTTTACCCCACATGTTGACAATGACCACCGCCTTGGTTACCTGATACCGTGCGCCCTGAATGGTATCGGTGTTTACCCCACATGTTGACAATGACCACCGCCTTGGTTACCTGATACCGTGAGCCCTGAATAATAATAATCAGTTTATTGCCAAAAGAAAACACAAATTACATTCATTGAGTACATCTTTACAATACATTTATAGTGGCAAGAGCAGAAGCCAAAGGCTTATTCGCTCGTATATGGTGAACGTGGTTAGAGTTGAAATTGATTTGCCAGCAAGCTAACAAAGAAAGAAAGCGAGAAGAGAAGTCAAAAGTAAATAATTAAATAAATAAACATAAAAGTAAAGGAGCCATTGAATGTTGATTAACGTCTAGCACAGCTAGCCACAGTAAAAAAAAAAAAAAAAAAAAAAAAAAAAAAAAAAAAAATGTAAAGGCAACAGACTATTCAACAGTGACCGTGTTTAATATAATGCGTTTAACTTCTTTCTTAAACATGTATTTTGACGTGCAAAAATTTACCTTTCTAAGCCATTTATTAAATATCCTGGGACCCGTGGTTCTTATTCCCTTCTCAGATAAAGTAGTCTTTGGTTTATGTACCCGCAGATGAGTAGACGCCCTTGTATTATAACTGTGTACTTGCGACGTTGGAGTAAATATATCAGCGATAGTCCTGGGAATTGTACCTTGGTAGTAATTATACATAGTTATAACTATTTTATATTCATTTAGATAAACAATTGGTATCAAATTATACTTTAAGAAGAGTGGTTTTGTGTGTGAAAGCCTTGGTACTCCCGATATTATTCTAATGGCTCTTTTCTGCAACGTAATGAGAGGTTTTAAATATTTATGACATGTACCGCCCCAAACTTCGTTGGCATAGTCAAGGTAAGGGTAAATAAAGCTGGAGTACAAGGTGCGTAGGGTGTCGCTGTTTAACAGCTTTCTTGCTTTCACCAAAATACCTATTCCCCGAGCAACCTTTCCCTTAATATATTGGATATGTTCATTCCATGTTAAATTAGCATCTAGTTGAACTCCTAAGAATTTCAGACTTGATACTTGCATAATTGTCTCTCCTGCAAGCCTAACCTCCGGACAATGATGAAGTTTCTTTTTGGCAGACCTAAATACCATATACTTTGTCTTTTTAATGTTTAAGGTTAACTTATTTAACCGCAGCCAGTACTTTACTTTATCCATCTCGTTATTGAGTGTCAGGATCATTTGATCGATATTTTTACCCGATATGAAAAAATTGGCATCATCAGCAAATAATATACCAAATAATAAGGAGCTGACATTTGTGAGATCATTAATGTAGATCAAATGGTATCGGTGTTTACCCCACACTGACCACCGCCTTGGTTACCTGATACCGTGCGCCCTGAATGGTATCGGTGTTTACCCCACACTGACCACCGCCTTGGTTACCTGATACCGTGCGCCCTGAATGGTATCGGTGTTTACCCAACATGTTGACAATGACCATCACCTTGGTTACCTGATACCGTGCGCCCTGAATGGTATCGGTGTTTACCCCACATGTTGACAACGACCATCACCTTGGTTACCTGATACCGTGCGCCTTGAATGGTATCGGTGTTTACCCCACCTGTTGACAACGACCATCACCTTGGTTACCTGATACCGTGCGCCTTGAATGGTATCGGTGTTTACCCCACACTGACCACCGCCTTGGTTACCTGATACCGTGCGCCCTGAATGGTATCGGTGTTTACCCCACATGTTGACAACGACCATCACCTTGGTTACCTGATACCGTGCGCCTTGAATGGTATCGGTGTTTACCCCACACTGACCACCGCCTTGGTTACCTGATACCGTGCGCCCTGAATGGTATCGGTGTTTACCCCACACTGACCACCGCCTTGGTTACCTGATACCGTGCGCCCTGAATGGTATCGGTGTTTACCCCACAATGACCACCGCCTTGGTTACCTTATACTGTGCGCCCTGAATGGTATCGGTGTTTACCCCACATGTTGACAATGACCATCGCCTTGGTTACCTGATACCGTGCGCCCTGAAGACCCCCGCGGCCTCCCGGGAGTCCCGCACGACCGCTCCATAGAAGGCCAGGCGCGGGGGGTCAATCCAGGCACAGGACTCCACGTCCTGCTCTGCCGGGACCCGCAGCCACCGGACTCCTGTCGCCACCATGGCTGTCCCCACAATCTCCCGGACGCCTGCCAACATAAGCCGGGTGGCGGCGCTAGTGTCAGTCACATTAGGTGTATATGCGTCTAATAGTGATTATTTAACTTGATACATACAGGATTGGTGTTTTATTATTAATGTAAGATATGCCTCCACGCGGGATACCGGTTCCCGTTATAAAGCGTTAATTGTCCCACTTTTAGTTATTGATTAAGTCTTTACTTTTATTAGCCGTGAGTTACAACTCGTGAGTTACGACTCGCCAAGTGCTGCATAATGGGGAGTTACGGCTCGTGGAGGGTTCTTAAATGATAATTACGACCATCCGTATGAAGTGGACCTTCCAGTAATTTAATTACAAATTACGTAAATTTATATAATTGAATGCACACTACAGCATTGTTTGTCTTCAACACACTAAGAGATATAGACAAAAGAATGCATTTATGATACAAACAGATATTTAGAAAAAGATACATATATGACACAGAAGCGACCCCCGGTCGGTGGTTCAACAGTCGTACCTGGCAGCACGTGGACGTGCTGGTGGCCGTCCAGGAAGGTCGGGATCGCGCCCACCAGGACGAGGAAGCGATCCAGCTGAGCTTGTATTTCCATTTCAATCTGGAGCGGAAGACAAAGATTTAGGTGTTAGCTCACAGGCGGGCAACGTGCTCTACTAGGCCAGCCCAACAGGCCGGGCAGTGTGCTCTACTAGGCCAGCCCAACAGGCCGGGCAGTGTGCTCTACTAGGCCAGCCCAACAGGCCGGGCAGTGTGCTCTACTAGGCCAGCCCAACAGGCCAGGCAGTGTGCTCTACTAGGCCAGCCCAAGAGGCCGGGCAGTGTGCTCTACTAGGCCAGCCCAACAGGCCGGGCAGTGTGCTCTACTAGGCCAGCCCAACAGGCCGGGCAGTGTGCTCTACTAGGCCAGCCCAACAGGCCGGGCAGTGTGCTCTACTAGGCCAGCCCAACAGGCCGGGCAGTGTGCACTACTAGGCCAGCCCAACAGGCCGGGCAGTGTGCACTACTAGGCCAGCCCAAGGGGCCGGGCAGTGTGTTCTACTAGGCCAGCCCAGCAGGCCGGGCAGTGTGCTCTACCAGGCCAGCCCAACAGGCCGGGCAGTGTGCTCTACTAGGCCAGCCCAACCGGCCGGGCAGTGTGCTCTACTAGGCCAGCCCAACAGGCCGGGCAGTGTGCTCTACTAGACCAGCCCAACAGGCCAGGCAGTGTGCTCTACTAGGCCAGCCCAACAGGCCGGTCAGTGTGCTCTACTAGGCCAGCCCAAGGGGCCTGGCAGTGTGCTCTACTAGGCCAGCCCAACAGGCCGGGCAGTGTGCTCTACTAGGCCAGCCCAAGAGGCCGGGCAGTGTGCACTACTAGGCCCGCCCAACAGGCCGGGCAGTGTGCTCTACTAGGCCAGCCCAACAGGCCGGGCAGGGTGCTCTACTAGGCCAGCCCAACAGGCCGGGCAGTGTGCTCTACTAAGCCAGCCCAACAGGCCGGGCAGTGTGCTCTACTAGGCCAGCCCAAGAGGCCGGGCAGTGTGTTCTACTAGGCCAGCCAAATGGGGCCGGGCAGTGTGTTCTACTAGGCCATCCCAACAGGCCGGGCAGTGTGCTCTACTAGGCCAGCCCAACAGGCCGGTCAGTGTGCTCTACTAGGCCAGCCCAACAGGCCGGGCAGTGTGCTCTACTAGGCCAGCCCAACAGGCCGGGCAGTGTGCTCTACTAGGCCAGCCCAACAGGCCAGGCGGTGTGCTCTACTAGGCCAGCCCAAGGGGCCGGGCAGAGTGTTCTACTAGGCCAGCCTAACAGGCCGGGCAGTGTGCTCTACTAGGCCAGCCCAAGGGGCCGGGCAGTATGCTCTACTAGGCCAGCCCAACAGGCCAGGCAGTGTGCTCTACTAGGCCAGCCCAAGGGGCCGGGCAGTATGCTCTACTAGGCCAGCCCAAAGGGCCGGGCAGTGTGCTCTACTAGGCCAGCCCAACAGGCCGGGCAGTGTGCTTTACTAGGCCAGCCCAACAGGCCGGGCAGTGTGTTCTACTAGGCCAGCCCAAGGGCCCGGGCAGTGTGCTCTGCTAGGCCAGCCCAACAGGCCGGGCAGTGTGCTCTACTAGGCCAGCCCAAGGGGCCGGGCAGTGTGCTCTACTAGGCCAGCCCAAGAGGCCAGGCAGTGTGCTCTACTAGGCCAACCCAAGGGGCCGGGCAGTGTGCTCTACTAGGCCAGCCCAAGGGGCCGGGCAGTGTGCTCTACTAGGCCAGCCCAAGGGGCCGGCAGTGTGCTCTACTAGGCCAACCCAAGGGGCCGGGCAGTGTGCTCTACTAGGCCAGCCCAAGGGGCCGGGCAGTGTGCTCTACTAGGCCAGCCCAACAGGCCGGGCAGTGTGCTCTACTAGGTCAGCCCAACAGGCCGGGCAGTGTGCTCTACTAGGCCAGCCCAACAGGCCGGGCAGTGTGCTCTACTAGGCCAGCTCAAGAGGCCGGGCAGTATGCTCCACTAGGCCAGCCCAAGGGGCCAGGCAGTGTGCTCTACTATACCAGCTCAAGAGGCCGGGCAGTGTGCTCTTCTAGGCCAGCCCAACAGGCCGGGCAGTGCACTCTACTAGGCCAGCCCAACAGGCCGGGCAGTGTGCTCTACTAGGCCAGCTCAAGAGGCCGGGCAGTATGCTCCACTAGGCCAGCCCAAGGGGCCAGGCAGTGTGCTCTACTATACCAGCTCAAGAGGCCGGGCAGTGTGCTCTTCTAGGCCAGCCCAACAGGCCGGGCAGTGCACTCTACTAGGCCAGCCCAACAGGCCGGGCAGTGTGTTCTACTAGGCCAGCTCAAGAGGCCGGGCAGTGTGCTCTACTAAGCCAGCTCAACAGGCCGGGCAGTGGGCTCTACTAGGCCAGCCCAAGAGGCCAGGCAGTGTGCTCTACTAGGCCAGCTCAAGAGGCCGGGCAGTGTGCTCTTCTAGGCCAGCCCAACAGGCCGGGCAGTGTGCTCTACTAGGCCAGCCCAACAGGCCAGGCATTGTGCTCTACTAGGCCTGCTCAAGAGGCCGGGCAGTGTGCTCTACTAGGCCAGCCCAAGAGGCCGGGCAGTGTGCTCTACTAGGCCAGCCCAACAGGCCGGGCAGTGTGCTCTACTAGGCCAGCCCAACAGGCCGGGCAGTGTGCTCTACTAGGCCAGCCCAAGAGGCCGGGCAGTGTGCTCTACTAGGCCAGCCCAACAGGCCGGACAGTGTGCTCTACTAGGCCAGCCCAACAGGCCGGGCAGTGTGCTCTACTAGGTCAGCTCAAGAGGCCGGGCAGCGTGCTCTACTAGGCCAGCCCAAGAGGCCGGGCAGTATGCTCTACTAGGCCAGCCCAACAGGCCGGGCAGTGTGCTCTACTAGGCCAGCTCAAGAGGCCAGGCAGTGTGCTCTACTAGGCCAGCCCAAGAGGCCGGGCAGTATGCTCCACTAGGCCAGCCCAAGGGGCCAGGCAGTGTGCTCTACTAGGCCAGCCCAACAGGCCGGGCAGTGTGCTCTACTAGGCCAGCCCAACAGGCCAGGCAGTGTGCTCTACTAGGCCAGCTCAAGAGGCCGGGCAATGTGCTCTTCTAGGCCAGCCCAACAGGCCGGGCAGTGTGCTCTACTAGGCCAGCCCAACAGGCCGGGCAGTGTGCTCTACTAGGCCAGCTCAAGAGGCCGGGCAATGTGCTCTTCTAGGCCAGCCCAACAGGCCGGGCAGTGCACTCTACTAGGCCAGCCCAACAGGCCGGGCAGTGTGCTCTACTAGGCCAGCCCAACAGGCCGGGCAGTGTGCTCTACTAGGCCAGCCCAACAGGCCGGGCAGTGTGATCTACTAGGCCAGCCCAAGAGGCCGGGCAGTGTGCTCTACTAGGCCAGCCCAACAGGCCGGACAGTGTGCTCTACTAGGCCAGCCCAACAGGCCGGGCAGTGTGATCTACTAGGCCAGCCCAAGAGGCCGGGCAGTGTGCTCTACTAGGCCAGCCCAACAGGCCGGACAGTGTGCTCTACTAGGCCAGCCCAACAGGCCGGGCAGTGTGCTCTACTAGGTCAGCTCAAGAGGCCGGGCAGCGTGCTCTACTAGGCCAGCCCAAGAGGCCGGGCAGTATGCTCTACTAGGCCAGCCCAACAGGCCGGGCAGTGTGCTCTACTAGGCCAGCTCAAGAGGCCAGGCAGTGTGCTCTACTAGGCCAGCCCAAGAGGCCGGGCAGTATGCTCCACTAGGCCAGCCCAAGGGGCCAGGCAGTGTGCTCTACTAGGCCAGCTCAAGAGGCCGGGCAGTGTGCTCTACTAGGCCAGCCCAACAGGCCGGGCAGTGTGCTCTACTAGGCCAGCTCAAGAGGCCGGGCAGTGTGCTCTACTAGGCCAGCCCAACAGGCCGGGCAGTGTGCTCTACTAGGCCAGCCCAACAGGCCGGGCAGTGTGCTCTACTAGGTCAGCTCAAGAGGCCGGGCAGTGTGCTCTTCTAGGCCATCCCAACAGGCCGGGCAGTGTGCTCTTCTAGGCCATCCCAACAGGCCGGGCAGTGTGCTCTACTAGGCCAGCCCAACAGGCCGGGCAGTGTGCTCTACTAGGCCAGCCCAACAGGCCGGGCAGTGTGCTCTACTAGGCCAGCCCAACAGGCCGGGCAGTGTGCTCTACTAGGTCAGCTCAAGAGGCCGGGCAGTGTGCTCTTCTAGGCCATCCCAACAGGCCGGGCAGTGTGCTCTTCTAGGCCATCCCAACAGGCCGGGCAGTGTGCTCTACTAGGCCAGCCCAACAGGCCGGGCAGTGTGCTCTACTAGGCCAGCCCAACAGGCCGGGCAGTGTGCTCTACTAGGCCAGCCCAACAGGCCGGGCAGTGTGCTCTACTAGGTCAGCTCAAGAGGCCGGGCAGTGTGCTCTTCTAGGCCATCCCAACAGGCCGGGCAGTGTGCTCTACTAGGCCAGCCCAACAGGCCGGGCAGTGTGCTCTACTAGGCCAGCCCAACAGGCCGGGCAGTGTGCTCTACTAGGCCAGCTCAAGAGGCCGGGCAGTGTGCTCTTCTAGGCCATCCCAACAGGCCGGGCAGTGTGCTCTTCTAGGCCATCCCAACAGGCCGGGCAGTGTGCTCTTCTAGGCCATCCCAACAGGCCGGGCAGTGTGCTCTTCTAGGCCAGGGCGTCATGCAAACCCCACCTTTGCAAATGTCTAGGACAATGTGCAGGGTAACGATTTCTTGTTTCTATTTTCTGCAAAGCGTATGGATTACACCCGGTGTGGTATGCGGGATTGTCCCTCATGCGGAGATGTATCTATCATAATGGCACTGTACGAATACATGGAGCGGAGAGGGTTTCAATATCATGTATTTTATATAAGAAGGACAGTTGCGCATGGGGGACACTTCCGCATGTCACACCGGAAACGTGGTTGTTCTCTACAATACCTTCCTATTGTCGCGATATGACCTACAGGTATTAAATCGCCTTATTTTGACGACATTTTCTACGGGCTCGCAGGCTTAATCTGATAATAGATATGCGCTATGTTCAGCATTGTGAAGATTAAGACGTAGCTGGTGTGGTTTTGGTACGTCCCCTGGTCTCACAACGCCCCGTGGGCGTAGGTTCGCACGGCCAGCGTCACGGGTATACGTACGTGTCTATGCTGAACACGGCCGGCCTGCAGAGCCTCCCTGAAACCCATCTTGCCCAGCATGAAGCCGTCGGTGCCCACCAGGGATGAGACTGCGTGCGGCCCGGCCGCCGGCGTCCCCTCCGTCAGGTTCAAGTGGAGTCCTGTAACCGAGGCACCAGAGTGCAGTCAGCTAGCGGAGAGATCGTGTGCGACTGCACAATGTGCATGACAATCAACGTGTTCAAGATTAGTGAGCACATTATGACGTAGAGTCAGCACGTTATGACGTAGCATGAGCACATTATGACGTAGTGCTAGCACGTTATGACGTAGCATGGGCACACTCCGCGCCAGTTCTGTGGCTGTAGGATGGGGAAAAGTCGATTTGGGCGCGTCCTACAGCCACCGCACTGGGACTAGAGCACACCATGGCCGAGTATTAACACATTAAGACATAGCACTGTGCCGTACCATTAGCAAATATGACGAAGTGAATAGTGAACTGTATTATGCAAGATTAACAAATTATACAAAGCTCGATCAGTGAACTTAATCAGTGAGTTCAATAGTCCTCATTGTCTAAATAGTTTAATATTTTTCTCCTTTGCAACTTTGCATGACCTTAATTGTTGTGTGATCGCGAGTTATTTGTTCATATCTTATTGCCACTTAAACGAAGCTCGGTCAGATAGAATGCACATCGCTTGAGGAGTTACTACAATTATTATGATATAGCTTTCTGCCCGACAGTGAGTGTTGTTTGCCAGTGCGACCATTAGATGGCGACATCGCATGGCAGGCTTCACTCTCTAAGAACTCGTTGTGAGCAAGCGGCCCCGTTGTGGAGTAACTTACAGCCGTATCTTAATATATATATAAATGAATATTTACAATGTACCAATCGCAGAAAGACTTGTATCTTCTAAGATCATCGTCGAATAAATTTCTCAAAGGACCTAATATGACTCGAACTTGTTTTTTGATTCCTTGGCTCCGGCGGACGGTTTCAACGATTTCTTGGAAGTTATCCGGTCGAGTCAAACCGTCCGTTGTCACAAGGAAGTTCGGCCGTGAACGTGACGTTTCACCCCAATAAACTTGTGCAGTGATAAGTGATAAACACAGCATTGTTGTGACACCAGAGACTACTATAAGATCTCTAGTGATATCACTCTAATACGTCTGAAGCAGAGACAGATAATAGAGATTACCAAGAGTGTTAATCTCATACAATACAATCTCATACAATACAATGTTAATCTCATAATACAATATGTATGATATTGACCTAGAGGCAGCCCGACGGTCTTGGCCTGCTTCACAGCGGTCTCGGCGGACTGGCCCTGGACCATCAGGGTTGCCTGGGTGATGGCTCTGGCCCGGAAACACTCCACGATGCCGCGGTCTCTCTCCGCGCCGTACCCAAAATCATCGGCAGTGATGACTAGCACCCTCTCACGGCGGGCAACGCGGTGCACAGTCGTTGTCATAGCAACATCACGTGCGGCACATGCGTCTTGAAGTGGTACGAGAGAAGCCTGTAACGAGACCCGTAATGATACCTGCAATGAAACTTGTAATGAGACTTGTAATGAATGTGTAACGAGACCTCCGACGAAACCTCCGACGAGACCTGTACCGAAACCTTAATAACACGTGTAACTAGAGCTGTAACGAGATTGTAACGAGACCAATAACGAGACCTGTAAAGAGATTTGTTGTGTTATATATGGTTGAAAGGTGTAGCCGCTGATTTTAAAATAATATTTATATTTATTACGTCCAACTAGATTTATACATGACTATGTCCATTTATTTTGTTTATACAGATTTCTTTGATACAGATATAGCAGCTGCACGCGAGTTTATCCAGTAGAATATTTCTGTTGACGCCCCCCCCCCCGCCACCCCGGTAGTAACTGAGTGCACAATAACACCATGTTAACGTCTTCTGAGAACTGTTAATTAGAGACACGAGCCACCCTTTGTATCTACCTATCGATTGAGCAGTCAGTCAGACAAGTCCTCCTGGTCCCACCTTGGGCGGTTAGCGCAGCAGCTAATCGGATTTCAATACCATATGACGCCAGTATGGCTTCCCAACAGCAAAGGGGGCCTCCCTGGTGTAGTGGTTAGCGCACTAGACCGCAGATCAATAGGTCCTGGGTTCGAATCCGGGCTCGGGCACCTAATCTGGGGCATGTTTCATTCCTTCATCCTTCATCGTCTCGGGAGGTTCCTTGGCCCAATTTAGCCTGTATGTGCACAAAAGTGGCCTAAAACACCAACATTCCATTCCCAACAGCAAGGCCACATGAGAGCCTAACGGCACGTGGGTCGGTGGTTCGAGCCCTGCTGTGGCCATGTCTGTGTGGTCGCAGGATAAAGATCACATGTCTTTCTTCGCAACGAGTAGGAGGTCACCCCCGGAGACATGGCTCCACTCTCCCTTCCTTCCCCCATTGACGCGATATGACCAAAAGTGGTTAAAGCGTACTGAATATACAACCAACCCTACAACTTACTGTGACGCAGCCACCACAGCTTTCCCATAACAACACAGCACACACAGCCCATGTCACACATATGGGGGCGGTATTCGAATGTATCACACAATGTGTTAAGGACCAACTCTTACCTCTTAACAAGGCCGTAGATTGTGTGACGTTGTCAGGCGATGTATATGCAGCTGTTGGAACTATGTTGCATGTATAACAGCTGAAGACACGGACCTAGGTGTTGCATGTATAACAGCTGAAGACACGGACCTAGGCTCCGTCAATGGTGAACCGTCTGTCCTCTACTTAAATAAAAATCCTGCGGCACTTATTTTCAGCTGTGTCATTTCGGCCTATCGTTTAAGTATCCCTAGCGGGTCAAATCAGAGCAGACCACCGATAAACAGACATATCATAGATACGAAAAGATGAGACAGCGCACATATCGTTGGGACAAGGCCATCACTTAACACCAGGTTTCTGAAGCTGTTAGTCAACAGAGTAGGCCCCCACCCCCCCAGACTGACGTCAGATGCCTCCGGGCGCATACGCGCATTACTGTGGTATCGCCAATATGGGAAGCGGACTTCGTATCCCAGTACCGGGTAAAGTGCGCCATGCATGATAAGTAGTCTTTACAACGTGAAAACTAATTTATGCAAGGCGGCGTATTGCTCCTTCCTCTTCTCTCTAGAGGCATCGCTCATCCACATAGTTTACGGTAGCTTTGTACGGATTTTTGGCCAATCAGCGACGTCGTGTAGTTTAACTTGTTTGCTCTGTTCCACAAGACGCGTTGTGCAGCTGCAATGTATGTACGCTGTGTGTGGCCCGGCGCCACGTAGCGGATGGATTGGAGCGTCGCCTAGCGGAGGAGTGGGGTGTCACCTAGGGGAGGATTGAGGCGTCACGTAGCGGATGGATTGGAGCGTCACCTAGCGGAGGAGTGGGGTGTCACCTGGCGGAGAAGTGGGGCGTCACCTGGCGGAGGAGTGGGGCGTCACCTGGCGGAGGATTGGGGCATCACCTAGCGGAGGAGTGAGGCGTCACCCAGCCGAGGAGTGGGGCGTCACCGAGGGGAGGATTGAGGAGTCACGTAGCGGATGGATTGGAGCGACACCTACCGGAGGAGTGGGACGTCACCTAGTGGAGGAGTGGGGCGTCACCTGGCGTCACATAGGGGAGGATTGGGGCGCCACCAAGAGGTGTGGGGCATCACCTAGGGAAGGATTCGGGCGTCACCTAGCGAAGGAGTGGGGCGTCACTTAGGGAAGGATTCGGGCGTCACCTAGCGGAGGAGTGGGGAGTCACCAGGCGGAGGAGTTGGGCGTCACCTGGCGGAGGAGTAGGGCGTCACCTAGCGGAGGAGTGGGGCGGCACCTGGCGGAGTGAGGCGTCACCTGGCGGAGGATTGGGGCGTCACCTAGTGGAGGAGTGGGGCGTCACCTGGCGTCACATAGGGGCGTCACCAAGGGGAGTGGGGCATCACCTAGGGAAGGATTCGGGTGTCACCTAGCGGAAGAGTGGGGCGCCATCTAGCGGAGGAGTGGGGTGTCACCTGGCGGAGGAGTGGGGCTGGCGTCACATAGGGGCGTCACCAAGAGGAGTGGGGCATCACCTAGGGAAGGATTCGGGTGTCACCTAGCGGAGGAGTGGGGCGCCACTTAGCGGAGGAGTGGGGCGTCACCTGGCAGAGGAGTGGGGCGTCACCTGGCGGAGGATTGGGGCGTCAATGTGAAAGTGGTGAGTGTTCCTTCAAAACATTTAGGTTTTTTGTGTACACTGCTTCAAAGGCATGAAGACCCCCGTCATTGTCACTGCACCAGAGCTGCTGATGACGTCACGACTGCCAGGTGCCAGCAGTAGACGTACACTGCGCATCACACGTTGAGGCAGTGTGACGTGAAACCAATCTCCATCAAAACCATGTACTCACAGATATATTTTATTTGATTTTCCATTCTGTAAACAAATCTTGTTCCTCTGATATCAAGTACACACTTGTTTTTCACACCAGTAATTAAATGTAAGCAAAGATATTCCACTGTCAGTCTTTCGCTCATCCGTACAAACATGACGCGAGGACAAGACACCAGATACCAGCATTGCGATTACAGCGTTGGGGAGGTATGGTCTCCACCCCGGACAGACACTGCCACGCCCCGCCTCGGGTCAGCCCCGCCTCGGGTCAGCCCCGCCTCGGGTCAGCCCCGCCTCGGATCAGCCCCGCCTCGGGTCAGCCCCACCTTGTAATCACCTCTGCCTTGCCTCTTACTATTTATTCCACCGTCTACCATTACAAGAAAGGAAGCTACAACTAAACGACAAAAACACGAGAAAAATTAACTCGATAACTGGTGACTGATTACCCCACCCCCCCCCCCCCAAGCGGTCGCCAGGGGGGGTATCTTGATAATGCCTCGTGCTGTAACTAGCATTTGGACTGGGCCTACCGACCCATCGACTGGCGGTCACATTAAATTACATATAAAAAGCTAAAATATAAGTTTATATTAGCGGTTCTGATAGATGGGAATTGCCCCAACGCAGGCCACAGAAAGGTCTTTGTGAATGACACCCTAATCAGAAAAAAAAAGTTTTCGAACAGAGACCACCAACACGCAGCCAGACATACATTTACCACGACTTCGCCTCGCGCCTAAGTAGACAAAAACACAGGAGGACGCTTTGATAGGACTAAAGGCGAGAAGAAGTTCAGGTCACAACGACAACTGAAAACAGGTCATTGTGTAATTAAATATATATGTAAACCTCTTCACTTGGTACTTATAGTATAGCAACAAGCAAAGAGTACCGAGACATACAGAGACCACATAATATACTGACGGACCGAGCGCCGATATGTGTCGGGGTAGAAAGGTCACAATAAACCAAAGTAACGTCGCAGTGACGTCGCAACAGCGCCGCAGTAACGTCGCAGTGACGTCGCAGCAACGTCGTAATGAAACATAGTCATACGCTGGAGAAACAGGTCGGTTTTCTCTTCACTCTGGAATATCTTTATTAACGGCAGGTGGCGCTGAATACCTTGTGACTTAAAGTAACGTTTACATGCAATCAACGAACTGGCTGGGACTGGAAACCCACTCGATAAAGAAAGTGTGCAGTACACCACAGACCAGGCGCACAGTCCATGGTGACGTCATGCCTCTCTGGCTGGTGCCATGGCAACGAGTGACGGCATGGGGACGACGGCCACAGTGCACAGCTGACCGCACTTCTGCCATGTCAGACACCCACTGTACCCATCGCTCTGAAGCCGTTGCCAAGGCAAGGTGTATCCTAGCAACGTGGCTGCCCAGTAACGACAAAGCTAAGGACCGTATGATATTTAAGCGATGCGAGATCTTAACCATCAAAACAATGCACTGCAATTGACGGGTAACCTGTTGACGTGTTCACGCAGTCACGCTAATATAGCTATCAATCTCCCGGTGGTGGTCTGTGGTGTACAGCCAGGCCACACCACAGTGACACCGCTGTGGCGAGATCTCCCGTCGCCCCAGTCACAGAGTCTTCATTCAGGCCATGAACTGCGAAGCCCCGAGGAACGTCCACTTGAGACGCCGCTGACGCAGTCTCCTATAGCAGGCTGCAGCACGCAACAACACTGGCCCACGGGACACCGGCTTCAGCCTCAGCCGTAGCAACGCCGTCACCATGGGCACGCCCTGTGGTTGCCAAGGTAACCAAGCGCCTCACAGCGAGAAGGCGTTGAGCATGGCGATCTCCATGAGGCTGGCGTCCGGGTGCTCCAGGTCCCACAGACACATCTCGTACACCTGCTTCGTGGAGAACTTCTGGCGTAGCACGTCGTACATCTGGCGCAGCGTCACCATGCGGCCGTTGTGGCCGCGCTGGCGACTCGTCTTCACCCTCGCCAGGATCGGCTCCAGGATCTTGGAGTACGGGCGCCGCGAGGTGGCGGCACCGGCGGCCTCCAGGCGGGACGTCTGCTTGGGGGCCATGGCGACGGCCCGCCCGGCGGGGGAGCCCCCGCGCTGCGGCTGGCGCGCCCCCCTCGCGGCCTGCTGCCTGCCCTGTAGCCGCAGCTGCTGGGTCTGGTAGGCAGTGGGGGACTGGTAGGCGGCGGCGGCGGCCATGGCGTGAGGGGGTCGCTGGTCCAGCAGTGTGCGCACCGTGCTCCTGGCGTACGGGGAGGCGGGCTGGCCGCGGCGGGCACGCTGGGCGCCCGGCTGCATCATCCGCTGCTGCTGCTGCTGCTGGGGTAGCAGTTGTTGGTGGGCCACGCTCTGAGCGATGGAAGACACTAAGCTAGTCCTGGGCAGCGAGCCGCCCAGCCGGCCGCCGCGCACGGGGCGGATGGGCATGCCCCGGCCCATAGCCATGCCCATGGTGACGGGCGGCCGGAAAGCGCCTTGCGACCGCCTACCCTGGGCAGGCACCACAAACCGCTGGGCACTCTGGGCGCCCGTCCCCGCTATGGGGTTAAACATGCGGGCGGGTTGTCCCGTCGCCTGCACCCCTCCGCCGGCCCCACCGGCCGCCGCGCTCTGCGCCATGATCTGGCTCATGGCTCTCGTGGCCGCGGCGGCCGCCGTGGACTTGAGGTTCTGGAGGAAGGCGGAGGCGGGGATGGAGCCCGGGGGTAGCCCGATGGCCGCCCCCTGCAGGGCCGAGGCGGGGATGGTCCCGGGGGGCATGCCCGCCGGCACGATGGGCCGCAGCTGGCCGCCCGCTAAGCCCTGCGCCCGGCTCACGGCCGAGGCGTTGCTGGCCTGAATGGAGGCCTTCGTGCGGGTCCGCGTCTGGCCCGCGCCGGTCGACTTGGCGAACG
Organism: Arenicola marina; assembly: GCA_964019135.1. Taxonomy (NCBI): domain Eukaryota; kingdom Metazoa; phylum Annelida; class Polychaeta; family Arenicolidae; genus Arenicola; species Arenicola marina. The sequence continues at coordinate 38,870,179 of OZ025258.1, forward strand.
CCGAGGCGTCGATACTCGTCACGTTGGTGATTTTGAGTCCCATGTCATTGCCGTCCAAGGCGCCACCGGAACTGTTCTTTTTAGCTTCCGGTTCGGGCTCCTCCTCCTCCTCCGGGTCCAGAATGTTGTCGTAGCTGGGCAGGTCGAAGGACTGGAAGACCACGTCGCCGTCGCCGTCACTGTCGCTGTCGATCACCTCGGCCGCCTTCTCCTCCTCCTCGTGAACGTCAGAGATGTAGTTGGACATGACGTACTTCATAAAGTCCTTGTCGTAGATGGTCGCCTTCTCCGGGTCCTTCTGCATCCAGTCCTTCATCACGTCCTTCTCCATCTTGCGCCGCTGCTGCAGCTGCTGCTTGACGGTCCCCGACTTGGAGGCCCCGGCCGCCACCGCCGCTGCAGCCGCCGCTGCAGCTGCCGACGCCACCACCGCTGCACCGCCCCCTATGGGCGTCGGGGGCGGCGTCTTCTTGGCCTGGGGTTCCTCTTCCGGCGACGCCTCTGCCTTGCGCTTCTCCGGCATGGCGCCCTCTCGCGGGGGGTCCACCGCGGGGGAGAGGTCCACGATGTGGTCGAACCGTCAGCGATCACACAATGGAATGGATCGCCTGTAGATATGTTGGACAGAATGTCTCCTCAGCGCTGTCCACTTTAAGCTGGTGTGTCGAGGTGGTTGGCACGCGCGGCGCTGGCGGCTAGAAGAGGTCCACGCCGATGTCGTACGTGTGGTCGGACAGGAAGCTGGAACAAGGCGTCAGCGACAAGTTGCGGAACTGCGGCTGGATATAGGAGTGGTCCAGGAGCGCCTGCGAGTCGTCGGCGTCCACGCGCACGTGCGCCAGCGTCCACGCGTTCTCGTGCGTCACGTCCGGTGCCGAAAGGACCGTGTAGTTGAGAGCGGAGACCCCGCCACACGAGCTGCGGCCCGGGCTACCAGCCAAACCCCGGTCACAGGACTGGCTCTTCACCAGGTGGCCCGGGTCCTTACCCACCAGCCGGCGGGAGGCACAGCTATTCTCGTCTAGCTCCGTAGGCGGCGCGCCGCTGGCGGAGGCAGCAGCCGTGGACCCCTTCTTCCTCTTCTGCTGCTGCCGCTGTTGTGGCTCTACCGGTCGATCCAGAGAGGGTTGTTGCTGGCGGGGCTGCCGCTGGTGATGCGGGGTGTTATGGAGCGCGGGGTCAGACTTGGAGCAGGACTCGTCGCGCGGCCGCTTGCTCTCCGCGCCAGATCCCGTCTTCTTTTTCAGCAAACTGCCGTTAGATTCGCTCAGCGTCCGGCGCCGGATAGCCGGGAATGGAGGCACGGAGCGGCGATAGTCGTGATCCGGAAGGATCTCCGAGCTCCACGTCGTCTGAACACCGTGAGACCAGGGCTGCCGAGGTGGAGGCGTCCGGTAATTGTGATCCTGAAGGGGTCCTTTGCCACTGGATACAGTGCAGAGGTCCTGAGGCGGGGCAGGACCGCCGCCCGGCGGGGATCCACTGGCTGTGTCCCTGGCAGTGGTCCAGGCAAGGTCCGTCAGCGAGCAACTCTTGCCCGTAGGAAGGGGCGGGCGGTGCTTCACGCTGCAAGCTTTGTGGCCCTTGGAGGCCTCCGTAGACTTCTCGTTGGGGATACACAAGTCGACGGGATCTGGACGGGAAGAACAAGACAGACACCAAGTCAGTATTATACACGCTTTATTACACTGAATTAATTGGGACGAGACAGGCAACAGTTACACAATCACTCGGACGATACACAAAGTCAGTATTGAGATGTTGGATGTAGAAGATTTTTTTCCACGCTAGCCTATTAGGCATGCGTTTTGGGCATTATATTGCGTTGTAATCTAATAACCACAGTAGAAAAAACTAGTTTTCGAGATCAATTGGATGTTACAACATGAAATGTTGGTGTTTAATGTTACTTCTGTGCATTTAAAGGATAAATTGAGCAAAACGAATGCTGGAAAAATGAGACGAGATAATATCTTGCCTGCACTGTAGGTGAGAATCCACATGATCTGTTAAATGCAGATTTCTGCATGTAAACGTATTTTATTTTCTTATCCTCCTTATCATAACGTTTGTTGCATTGCCGGGTTGGGTAGAGTTTAAAATCATTTTTTCTTCATTTTTGCGTAACAAGCCTCTCATTTGTCTCTATGCTACGCTTGCTACTGGCTATGCTACACTTGCTACTGGCTATGCTACACCCAATGACATCATGCCAAGTTAGAATAACTGATCATTATAATTGAGAGATTGCTTTGGCTTACCTGGACTGTCAGTGAGTATTTCAGCACGCTGCGCTTCAGGCACAGAACGTCCTTGCATGTAGTTGCCTCTAGGGTAGGTGTGGTCTCTGCTAATGAGAGGTGTGTATTTCTCAATAGCTTTATCTGTCAGTGTCTTTCCCTTGACAACCACCACATGTGGGGTCTTCTTAGCTAGGTGGAAGTATGAGTGGTCTTTGGACTGGTGCTTTACACGCTCTGTCGAGTAGGAGTGATCCATTAAGTCAGCAACCTCACTAGGCGAGCCATGGGGAGCTGAAAGACAATATATTTACAGTTTGATTGCATCATAGTAAAAGTCATATTCAAAATGTATCACACCATGTGTAGATTTCATAAAAACCATTGGTCCCAATGTTTGTCAACAATGAATACCAAGTTTGAAAAAACAGAGCTTATGCTTGCATGGGTTGTCTCAGTAACTAATAAAAAGAGTTGAAAAAAAATATTAGTCAAGCTTTTCAATCAGCAATAAAACCCTTATCACTAAATAACTTTTTTTCTGGCTCTGTGGTTATGTAAAAAATACCTTAAATAATGTTTGCTTTATCAAGGGATCAATAATGTCCTTTACTGGAATCAAGTTCTATAAACAGCACCAGAAACTCATGTTGCTAACACAGTGGTCCTTGCATTATGAGACTGTTGTTCTACCAGCCTGAAAAGGCTGCACATGTATAACAGAGGTGGTTGTATTTATAAAGTTACATGGCAAAATGCTGTCAATATATTTATTTATTAAAGAAACATGTTCTAGAAACTTGGCCAGTCAAGCCTTATTAATCTGACAAGTTTAGTTTCATCTGAATTAATGTCAGGAAACGAATATATGTCAGATAATGGATGTATTAGATTAACAATTAAGAAATCCCAGGTGCTGGTGTTACCGTAAACTGCCTATTTGAAGCCGTGGCTTATATTAGGGAGTTGTAGGTTCCACTTTCCGGGTTTGAGTCGCAAGTCAGGGTGCGGCTTTAAATAGGGCCTTTTGCTGATTTAAATTGAGGGTGGCAAGACAAGCGCAGGGGGGGGGGGGGGGGGGTAATACAAAAATTACCGGTGGGGCCAAAATAATTTATTCCATCATCATGTCATAAAGTCGGGAGATAATTCAACTTGCAAGCTGTGTCGTAAGATGCTCTTTTCCCAGGCATTGTGTTACTGTGGCAATCAAGACCAACAATGAGTTACTTAAGGTTGTGTTATTTATTACTACTGCCACGCGACTCCGCCCACACTTATTGTAGACTAATGATCAGAGCCCAGGTTTCAGGCGATGTAAATTGATATGGCTGCCGCCTGGCACCAAATGCAATAAGTTAAGAGCCAGCCACTGGTGTGACACTTGATAAGAGCTGTGATCGGAAAGGGAGAGGTGAATGTCGTTAGTAGTTGCAACATCTTGTATAAACAATTAATTGGCTTGGTAGGGGCCAGGAGAGCCAGCCACTGGTGTGACACTTGAGGGAGGGGGGGGGGGGGGCAGGGAGGGGGGGCTGAGAGAGGCCAAAGTCCGGGTGCGGCTTATAATATGCAGTTTTTCCAAAATGGTTCTGGGTGCCTGCCAACCCGGTTTTGAGGCCAAAGTTGGAGTGCGGCTTCTAATATGTATGCGGCTTCAAATAGACAGTGTACGGTACTTGCATCAGGTATCTGCAATGACCGATTGTTTATTAAATAGATCCCAAGATCTCAGGGTTATTATTATTGGAGTCATGTGTAAGAAGCTCAAAGAAGTTGACTAGAATAGCAAATGAGAAGAGTTATACTTATACTGAAACTTACAGTACACATATAAAATCCTCATGAAATTAGTGGTAGAACTTGTAAAAAATGCAAAATTTTCAGATAAAAATTCAATACTGTTCTCTTACCTAGATTTCTTTAATTTTTCATTACTGTTGTGCTAGGCAATGGATAGATACTGTCTCAATAATTATAAATTCTCAATTTATTCCTGGTCTATGCAGAGAATGACTAAATTATATATGTGAAACATATATCTAATAGTTTATATATATATACAGCAAGGGCTTAGAACAGACATTAAATAAAACAATACCTCTTTGCACAATAATCAAAACTAGCAATATGAGAAAGGAGTGATATTAACATGTTACTTGTGAACTTTTGATGAGTTATGACATTTCGCTCAGCTAGTCTAGGCAGCAATTCGCCAATGTATTGTTCACACCCTTGCTGTGTCACGTTATCTACACCACCTACCCCCCACACCTATAGTCAAAACGAAAACTCTCTAGACATCGAAGTTTGCGAATTATTTGTTTATTCCACGAGTTGAGGACGAAATCTATGCATATTCTTTATCTATGAACTGGGGCCTGTCTGAAAATTTGTTTATCCAATCTGCAGTTCGATTCCTAAAGTCACAATACCTGACCTGCCATGTTATTTAATAAAGCAGACGATATTGTTTTTATCGTTCTCTTATCAGTCGTGCAAATGAAAAGGTCATCCAACTGCCACCTGATTGGTTCAAAATCTAGGTCAGGTTGGCAAAGTCCATCGCGTCATCAGACGTTGGTGCCTAGGCTTTACCAACTAGCCAGCCATGTCAGTGAGACTGGTAATCTTCCACCCTCTCTCTCAACGACACCTCACACGGATATATTAAGGTTAAATGAATACTAAATCAGGCTTTTTATCAAATAAGTCTTTCAGATCACATCAATTATACATATGTACCTGCTAGCACCTTTGCCACACAAACCCTTTTCTGGGTTTTCCAACGTTTTCTGCAGTATTCTATATTTTATTATTGCCTATCAATATATTAGATCTATAGACAGGATGGCTGTATTACCAGAACGGCTGTACTGTCTCATCACTCCTTAGCATGGATGAGGGGAGGAGGTGGTTGTGGGGAAGGGCTTCAAATTGGAATCGTCAGATCATGTACAGCCATCTTGGCCAAACACCATATATTATATATTAACACAATGTCCAAATACAGCAAACCCAATTAATAAAAAAAACTGCATACCAAAATATTTAACTGTTGTACACCACACAGAAGCGGCAAACTGACATACCGTCGCCGGAGAACACTATCAGTATCAATCAACCATCAAATCAACAGACTTGAACAGTACAAAGCGAGGTCCAAGATTGGCAAAGCGCGTCAGGTCGGGCGCGGTAACCTTTCCTATTGCTAAAGGCTCGCGCATTCACCGAAGGGTTGAGTCGGTTTCTGAGCAGCAGCTCGATTTTTCATTTAAGAACAAAACTACGACCTCGCACAGGACTTACATGCCTTGCTTTTTCCCCAAACAACGACCTAAATTTTGTCGCAGACTCGAACCCACAAGGAAACATAAAGGACCGGAAGTTGCACCATGGGTGAAATATACAAGGTGGCTTCCATCCGTGGTTACGCCCAGCTCCTTGAAGGTGGCGCTCTCCTTTCAGCGCGCATCTGGTTGGCCGCGTCGCGGTTTTCTCCTCATCTCAAACACCAAAAAGTTCGTCGACCAGACGTTGGCTTGCCAACAGCAAAATGATGGTCTAAACCCGGGGTCCTAATATATTGTACTTACAAGTGTTGCTGGCATCTATATAAGTCTTATATATACATGAACATTTTCTTTTGGTTCCAAATTAACTTTGTTTATATGATATCCAAATAATCAGGTTACTTCTTTTATTTTATGAAATCGCTAAAAACGCATTTATCAAAGTAGCAAAACTGATCGAGGTCCGAACCTAATTATTTTTTGTTGCTGGGGTGCATCATACTCATGGGTCAGTGGGGTACAATACTCATGGGTCAGTGGGGTGCATCATACTCATGGGTCAGTGGGGTACAATACTCATGGGTCAGTGGGGTACAATACTCATGGGTCAGTGCTTTTCCGTTGAGTTCAAACCAATGAAAAGGGATAATCAGAATTTCGATATGAAAGCAAGTGGGTAATTATGTTTCTGCAACATAATGTTAATTCCTCTCGCTTCTTATAGGAAGCTACGGAATAGATTCCTGTCTATCCTTCTGGGGCATTATACATCACAGGAATGTAAGCGGGTAAACACCCAAAAAATTTTTTTTAACCTAAACAAGTATCTAAAACCATTCGTGACCCCCAGCAGCACAGTTGAGTTCCACCGTGTTGGCGGTTACGTGGGGTAGAGGTGATATGAGAAACGAAGAAACGGGCTCCCTCCCTGCTCCTATCACCTGTAGCAGTGATATCGACGGTGCTGTGGTCACGAATGGTTTTAGAGGGTTGTTTTGGTTGAATTTTATATTTTCGATGCAGAATTGGAAATATATAGACATTCCGATGTCGAATGATCACAATGGAAGAGTTAAGCGAAAAAATATTTCAAAATAATACTGGGTCAAAGTTCAAAGCGCGTCACGTCTTTGCCCTCGATCAAATCTCGTTCGAAAATAGCATGTATGGCTTCTAAAAATCGAATGTCTGGTGCGGCACTAGTAGCACAGTAAATGCTAAATAGTGGTGTATCTGAAGCGAATATATCTTCGATTAGATTAATTTTCAATTTTTGCGTGTAAAGGATAATTCCGGGGGTGGGGGGGGGGGGGGGAATGGGGGGTCCTGGTGAATTATTTGGAGAACTCCCCGCATAGACTGGAAGGGGCGGATACATGAAATAAATTGGTTATTTCCCAATTCACGGTTATTTAGTATTACAATTCTCAGTTCACGATTAATGAAAATCATCGATCCCGACGGCCGGCAAATATCCCATTCCCAGTTCACAAAAAATTATTTTTCTCAGTCCCAGTTCACGTTGAAATGAAAAGCCCGTTTCCGAGGATCTGCAAAATACCCCTCAAAAGAGTGCGACTTAAGTCCCCGTTGGTAAGGAACTGGAGAAACAAACTATAAAACATAAACAATAGCGTGTAAAATAAGTAATTTTTTATTGCAATGATTCTAGGCGTATTCGTATTTATACCGGGAATGCGGCTATTGCGACTTTAACTTTCAGTTCTTGGTTTGTACAGGTTCCATTAGACACGTGTACGGGAACCAGCCTGACCCCGTCGACCCTTCCTTCCCAGTTGACGCAGCCGTGTGTAGGGGTTGGGGGCCTTCCCCTGGGTACACAGTGTTCTCCCGCAGCGCACGTGTTTAGACTCCACCCACCCGATATTCACTATTACAAGTTACAAACACTCAGAAGAAGAGCCAATAAGGTATACCTTTCGTTACACCTTACATAGTTTATACAGCAGTTTTTTTTGTGTGTACCAGAGACTTGTTTCGAGTTATTTTTCCCAGCGTGGATATAGACTTGAACACCCCGCCATCAAATCGAAAATACACATAGTAAGTCACATCATTTGTATTTAATATAAAAGCGTACACAACACTAGGAAAGACTTATATAATGAATACGCGTGCTCGACTGAACCACTGACCACAGAAGTTGTTCCCTACATCAAAGTATGCAGCATGTTATCACAAACTGTACCCAAGCGACCCCGAAAAGGTCATTCAAAGGAGAATGTGATAGAGGTAAACAAGTCAAAGTATCTGAAGCTTCAACAGGCCCTTTTCGTGCCGTACAGTATCAACAATGATAAGACATAAGTAACAAATCTGGTCAGCGGTTCAACCCTATAAGTGATATGCCTAAAGCAGACGTAGCAGTCACGTGACCAAGTGTACATCCGGGTCACGTCAGCGTGACCTAGTTTATACATCCATGTCGTTCCATCATCAGCAGCACCTATCGGCCTACAAGCAGCGTCTCACACAGATAAAGTGAACCACACGGGTTTCGGGACTCACCAATGCACATAGGACGATCGTGGAAATCATGATTTGTGCTAATTAATGTTACAGAATGTGTTTCGCGAGCCGCCGTTTCACAATATGAGAAACCCGCAGCGTCTAGATGCGTTCGGACCATCGCAAAATGGCATTCTACACCCACAAGCAATGCTTTGGTCGCTACCGTATTAACTACATTCACTGTCGAACACCGTGAGAATGTGACATTCAGTTTTACCCAGCGGACACCACGATTAGAGGGGATCTGCTAAGGAAGAGATACAACCTTTTTTTCTACGATTAACTGCAGGTTTTCATGTGGACTTGTGAACGGTGAATCACACAAGTGTCGCCAGTTCGAATATGGAACCACAGAAATGGCAAGGACGCACAGGACAGAACGCAGCGTCCTTCACGCAAACATCGAGGCGTGTCTGCTAAGGCCGCACCACGCGGTACAGTGGCACAGTCCAAGGCCTCAGCACACTGGTCCCGGTATTTGTACCAACAGGCCATATTCATCAATAAATAAAATTCAATCCTTACGCCGATCTAGGTTTAGTGCTACACAGCGCAGCCACAAAAAAACAGAGTTCTTTTGATCATTTTTTAAATAAATATTTTCCAGAAATAATAAAAACAACATTTTGGGAAGCATATACATGAATTGGTGTTGTTTTCTTAAACCGCACTTTCTTAAACTGAGTCCGACACGTCCTTTTGTTCCAGTGTCAGATCCCCAGGTTTGTCCCTCATCAGTGCTGCGCATTCACATGACCTAGAACTTGACGGAAGTCACGTGACTTCATGAGGTCGTCATACCATCGAGATCAATTGGGTCGTCACTGGGAGCCCACGAGGCTACGTTTGATTAATACGTCAGAGCTAAAAAAGTCTTAGTCCTTAAAAATAATAATTTTCTCTTACATCGCATATCAGTTCCTTGGCAGTACATCAATCACATGTCAGAGATATCCAAAGCGCGTTCTGAATCGAACATTGTACCCAGCAGTTCAGTCGGTGGTCAGTCAGCCATTACAACTTTTCATGAGAACGTTCACTTGTCATCAAGGGGGGAGAGCGTGGTACCATACAGGCTGGAACAGGCAGGCGACACGAGATATGGTGACACCGGACCCCAAAAGGCTCTAACAGATGCAGCTAAAATGACCACTAGTACAACCTTTCACGAATGTCTCTGGGAGGCATGCACCTGATATACCACTTCGGTGTATCGTCCCCCACACAAACGTCCACACAGCCTCGACCACCCCACCCTCAGCCACCCTTCCTCATCTCGGTAGTACAAAATAAGATCAGCTTCGCACAAAAGTAGCAAAATATATCAATAGGTAAAAGATTATATACTCAAAGCAATATTATTTAACCATAATTACACTATGTATACAGCAAGTGTATTAGTTTCTTCCTGTACAGTTGTACAAGTATAAACACCAGCTGACTATTATTACCAGAAGATACCGGGAGTACAAACAAGTCACAAGATACAGGACCGCAGAGAATGACGTTCACCGCAACAAACAATCTACGTCTTATCAAAATGTCGTAGAGTAATTGATTTAGTCTAGTTGTGAGGGGTTTATAAATATATCGAGGTGGATACGATGCTGCGCGCATCCACAGTCGCCCGCTGAACTATCTAAGACACCATTGCCAACCTGTCGACCTGCAGGAAGAAGGTCTTCTGCACATACCCCAACCGATAAGGCTTACACAGAGATAGCACATTCCGCTGAAGATATTCCTTAAATAACACACATAACCTTACATACAACCCATGGCAATTTGCTTTATTATATAGAAGTAATTATACGGAACATTACAGGGCTATTTGTGAGGCAGTAATTTGGCTCATACAAACAACGCATGTCTGACCTGTCTGGTGTGGATCTGCATCTCAATAAGAAGTCTTTAATACCATTTTCGGGATTTTCTCGGCACAGTGACTCACAAGGAATTACGAATCCGTAAAGTGAATAGACATGGGAATAGTTTCGAAGCGCCGTCACCAAACATGTTTACACTAGTGCATCTGTACTTGCGGGGACCTGCAACATTTATGACCTTACTACGTTGGTCTCCATGAGCAACACTCAGAGCTCGGTCAACCAAGGTAGAATGGAACAGCGCGTACACTCGGCCTGATTAAACGTCTCTATTTCAATCCCAGGAGCAACATAAGTTCTTTCCAATATGAAAAGATGGCAGTGGACAAACCAGTTCATTACCTAAGGTCACACCCATGACGTTTACAGTTGTATACCCCGGGTTGACATGATTCACTGTAACAAAGGTACTCCGGGAGAAGTCTCATATCAGGGTACAAATCCACCAACGCCAACAAGGAAACGTTCAAAATGACCAATGAGAACGGCGGATGTATTCTGTTTAGCACATTGGCGTCTGGCCTCGACACTGTCACCTGTGAGGCAGTGCGAGTATGTTAAGGTTAAGGTAAGGACGTCATGGTAACCACGGCGGGGCGGTGCCTCCCAGCCTGGAGGAGGGGCTCGAGACGGCAGGGCGCGTCATCGAGAGGGAGGGACTATAAATCAGATAGCGTCTGGCTTCTACACCAACACATACACACACATACACACTGTAGGGGTGACGGGCACTACGGCCGTCGTGGTATATCGCTTCAATTACTTTACATTTACGGCCATATCTTGATAAAAGTGCGTCTCTTCGTGTTGGTTTTTGGAAGCACAGTTGAAGGTGTAAGCGGTTGGCAGTATCAACATTTATCGATAGCGACTCCGTGGAGAGAAAGTCGAGTTTGCTGAGCCTCATGTACACGATATGCTCATTGGCCGTACAAAAACAAAACTATAATCACAACAACTACATCCTTGACTTGGGCGGAGAGAGAGGAAGCTGCTGCCCGTGGCCGACCACACAGCGCTGGAGTAGTGTGAGGCGCCAGACGTGCGTGAGTGAAGCGGGCCTCCAGGGGGCAGGGAGCTCAGACTAGCTCAGCCTGCCCGTCGCTGTCCGCGCCGCTGTCGCCGCTGTCCGCGTTGTTGCCATGGTGAGGGCCGCCATCGTGCAGCTCGTGCCTCAGGTCGGCGGCCTCGCGCTGCTCCTTCTCGCGCTCCAGGCTCTCCACCTGCTCCTCCAGACCCCGGATGCGGCGTTCCTGCGTCCGGACCAAGTCCTTCAGCGACCGCAGCTCGCTCTTTAAGGCGTCAGTGTCAAAGCCCTAGAGATCAGCAACAACAAGGTCAAGGCAACCAATCAATAACGCATAAAAACACACTATTTCTTTACATATATATGTATATATGGCGTCAAGGTCAATAGGTGCAATATATTCTTTTCTAATCTTGCAATGCCTTAAGAAAATCTCAACTAACGGAGAGCTTTGGCTGGCATTTCTGTGTTGTAATTGGGCTAAAAAAAATCAGATAAAAGAAAAGCAATGAAATTTTTTTTTTAAAGCAGTGGCCATTTAAAACGCACGATTTCTAATGTACATCTTATCAATACGATAAATTCAAAAAGAAAAAAAAAAATTGAAGAACGTGGACGAAAAAAAAAGGGAATATCAGAATACACCTAACCGAAAGTTGCACTATGCAAGACCGTTTGTAAAAGAAAACCGATTGCAATAAATTACAATGGATAACGCAGACCTTATCCCCAATAAAAAACATCCATGCAACTTCCAATGCATTAAAACTGTCCTGAACTTGAACATCTCTATATTCAGTCTAGTACAAAAAATGTACAAAAATCCGTGCAAAACTAAGACAAAAACAAAAGAAACCATGCCGATTATCTGCTACCACAGTCCAAACTCTAAGGCTGAGTCCATAAATAGTGTATGGCGGGTAATACCAATAATAAGCGAATGTTAATTAAGAATATATCAAAGAGTTTAACAGTAGTCCGCATAATTCCACATCGCAAGAACGTCCAGCACACGTAAACCATTTAATTTACTTTATTTAAAGGGAAGACTACTAGCGGTTATTTCTATGACAGCCTGTGGTAACATGCTGAGACAAAAGCCCAACATTGTTGTAAGGATGTCATCGAAATGGGCGCAAGTCACTGTCTTCCACACACACGCAATGTGACAGCCCGGGTGGTTTCAAGAAGAGGTCTTTATACAACGCAAGTGGCAGGTAGTGACGCACGGCGCCATTACATCTAAATCGGTGATTCTATTGCAAACGGTGAGCTTCAGCCAAGGCCAAAATCCCTTCCAACACGGCGGTTCCATTACCAGAATCTAAAATTCTATCTTTGGTAACATAACAAATAATATCCCTGGAAGGAAGTGGCATCACAACATTATTAGTAGGGAATCGTGTAAAGAAAAAAAACAAAAGGCGTTGTCAACAAGCGGCCTAGGTCTCTGTGCATGGTCACGTGACTACTCTCCACACTAGCCTGGCTTCTTGGGCCGCTGAAATTTGGAAAGTTGCGCCAATCAGTAGAGCGCAGATACCAAGAAGCTTGGAGTTATATTACCAAACACTAGTGCAGGAATCAACAAGCCACAAGTCTCGCAGCCTTGTTCAGATTCTCAATAGATAATTTTGCCACAGGTCACCATGCACATTAAAGTTATATGTAGGCATGACAAGCGTTGGATGTTAGGGTTCTCATCGGATTAGCCGACTGGATAACGAAAAAGTACCTAAACCCACCACAATGAGGATTATAATCTCCAAACTGCCCGGTATCATACAGTATGTACACAGCACTAGACTGCATGACGGCCTTACTTAGCGAACACCGCCTGCTGGACGTCCTAACTGAGAAACGTGCAATCCGGATTCGCACGGCGGGGGGGAGGGGGGTGGCGGGGTACACTCTACACATATCGAGACAACGAAATAATGTACGCTCGCGGGCAAGAGCAACCACCTCTCTACCAGAATCCCAATCCGTTTCCGTTTTAAACTGACCCTCCAAGACACGGAAGCCCCGACGTCTCACTGCATAGTGAGAGCCATACTGAGAGGCCTCCTGCCAAGATAACTACTAAGAACATGTTACACTCACTATCGCAAAGACCAGGTGGTCGCTTTTGAGGTGTGTTCGCTAAATAAAGCAGTCATCATTCTATTTATTAGTAACGAACAATCATTCCGTATCTCACACACACTGTTATGCTTTTGTTGACATCATTAGTATAGTAAGTCCCCGTAATATATCAGAAAGCATGTTTTATATTGCTCGACACGAATCGATATTTAATTACGTAGGCGCCAAGGCTTTTGATATTTATATACATGATATACCGCGGAAGTGTCAAAATCGCAGCCCAATATATTTGATCTTAAGTAAATTTAAATAATAGCAATATTTTCAGATCACTTGCATTGTCAACAAAAGCATCAGGACCACGTGAAGACAACAAACACATTCAGATACGAAGAGTCTTCCTGGGATAGGCGTTTGGGATTTGGAAAAATATTATGCTTATAATGAGCGTAAAAAGTACCACCATAATCTTTTGGCAGGATGCTTTATGTCAGACCACAAATAACATTCAGAAAGGTAACACATTCGTAATGCAAGCAAATTAACATTACTGCGCTGATACAGCAAGACTTTCCAATATCTGAACACACATTTGTACAAAACAGGTGACAAAAAAACACGCACAATACACATATAAGCACAGAAATCATTCCCAAAACGTAACCATCAAGCAACTGTACGATTCATAATTAAAGAAATGTCACTAACAGCTGTGTAATGCAAAGACGGGAGGTTGTATGTACAGTTGTCATGTGGGGACGGGTCTATATAAGGTCGTTTTTCTGCTGCTCGTAAAAAGCAACTTTCTCCTCTAAGGACTTGATTCGTCTCTCGTGGCCTTTCACGATGATCTTCAGCTTTCGGATGTCGTCAAGAACACTTTGACAGTTAAAATCCTGAAGGACAGAAAGCAAAAACAGAATATTGCAGGACTTAAACCGCTGAAGGAAAAAAAAGAAGAAAGACTGGCTGCCATATGGTCGAGGCAGTGGCTCGATGGACTGGGGCTGGTCATACAGTGGATGAGAACCGGTGAGAACACATCCCCACCCTGTCCCTGTGGCCTGCAGGCACACTGCCACACCTAACTAACACACTTAATGACGGGCCACATAGCACATCTAGTCACATACCAGGCCCTATTCGCCAGCTTTAAGCCAAGCTGTGAAGCATTTGTTATTAACTTGCCATTAAGCCCACGCTATATATTAATCGCTACAAACGTCTACGATACGAGATTTCCATTTTTCGTAAGCGACACAACGAAGATTAGACGATCAGAGACGGAAGGATGCAGAGAAGTGGGCGCTGACAAAATGATCCTTTGTTAGGAAGGCGAAGTTTACAAACAGGGTGAGACAATGGTGGAGCGTTTGAGATGTAGTGTTTAAAAATCTATACTTAAAATAATAATAATGACACCAATACAATACATATATGGTCATGCGCATTAGGCCCGACTAATCACAGAACTTCATTCGCTGATGCCTTAATTACGCGCAGTCCACGTGTCTTCATCATGGCAAGAAAAAAGGCTAATACCAACAACAACAAAAAGAGACGAAAAAACAAAGAGATAACAAAAACAACCCTACATTTCCAGCACGATTAAATCTTGCATTTAGATCAGTGGATCAGGGCATAATATGTAATGAAATATTTCACACTATTTACATATTAAACAGGTATGCTCTTTAATGTTGAACTACTCCAATCTGAAGGTGGTAAAAGCATAGTTAACGAGCTAAGGCCACGCGGCAAGGCACATGTGCCACTTAACTCGCAACAACGTTTCTTTTGGCATCAGATTCGAACCTGGAACTGGACTCGTTTGAACACCGAAAAGCCGCTACCAGTCGGCTTTAAGTACATTCACAGGCAACTTGTGCAGGAGGGAATAAATAAACCTTAGAGAGACTTGAGGTCGCTTCCAGAAGACCAGTGAGGGCCAGTGACGAGAGTGCCCCAGGACACCGGCGACAGACACGATATACTTCCAGAAGACCAGTGACGGCCAGGGACGAGAGTGCCCCAGGACACCGGGGACAGATACGACCGGAGAACACAGGAGCGGCGCACATATGCTGCGACTCGAGAGAGAGAGAGAGAGAGAGAGAGAGAGGGGGAGACAAGAGTTACAATACAATATCTATATAGTGAAGGGAGACAAGAGGTGAACTGACCGTGGGTAAGGCGGGTCCGGCGCTGGGGGCGGGGGCGGAGTTGCTCGGTGCGCCGGCGGCGGCGGCCGGCGCGGCGCCCGCCGAGGTGGTGGCAGAGGGGGCGGGGGTCTCCTGCGCTGCACTTTCCGGCTTCTTTATCCGCCTGGCCAGGATGTTGGGTTTCTTGGCTGTCTTCACGAGGCCGCCCTTCTGGGTAGACTTGTAGCCGTCCCGTAGCGACACCTGCCGACAGCAATATAAACAACCATTCACGATATGTACATGGCACATCAACCTCAACATAATTCATAATAATCACTTGTTAAGCAGTCTTTACCACTCTGGCCATCTTCAAAGTTAGAGCCCAGAAAATAGATTATTTTTGTAAATGGTAAGCGTGAGTAATACGTGAGCTATGCCGAAACATGGGTCCCCCTACCATGCGAGCAATCCGCTCCTAAGCCAGTCCACACATAGCTTATACGTGAGTCAACATTAGAGTTGTTAATAAGTAATAAACAATATATATATAGGTGATTTAATGGAAGAATTATTGCAGTGAATCCGATGTGACGGGATCAAAGGTCATGGTGAGGTGTGTACCGTCATGGGCGGGGAGTCCTCCCCCTCGACCCACTCATCAGCCGACAGGGCGGGGCAGTCGCTGACGGTGTCCGGGTACAGGTCGTCTTGGAACAGCTCAGACTGCAAGGGACAAACCGCCATAACACGTGGGCATCAAATCATTCTGAAAGGGATTCTGCCCAAACTACATACCGATACCTAGTCGAATAAGAATATACATTATAATACACAAGTCTGAGACTAATACATACTAAACTACACACTTGTCCGATACAATTACACATTAAATTACACTTGTCCGAGATTAATATATACTAAATTACACTTGTCCGACAACAATTACACATTAAATTACACACTTGTCCAATACAATTACACATTAAATTACACACTTGTCCGAGATTTAATATATACTAAATTACATACTTGTCCGAGACATTTACAAAATACTACTACTAGCCCTCTCCTAGAAGAAGAGATCGAACCCAACACGTCATCAGTGACGCAGCGGGAAACAGACAACACGGTGGTTGCCTACCTTTCGGGGAACTGTGTATGAAATTGTCTCACAAAGACCCTTGCCGTGGAGTTTGTAGCATCTGTGGAGGATAGCAGCAAACACAGATATAGTACCGGTACACACATCTATCTATCTACCAGCACATTGCACCCAGACACGCTCCGTGACATGTATAGGAAAAACACAACAAGAAAGACAAACATTATCGCAGTTATCTATCTTACGCTTTTGACACACGCAGATACGGGTAATCCACGTTCTGCTAATTTCACAGACCTAGTCCTAGCCAACTATATCCTCACCTCACACAGAGCAACGTGAAATACTGGAAAACAAACACTGATCACCCGTCACACACGACAATGATTTACAGAGAATGTGAATGGTTTACACGGGACAATATGAGCGAGCTAGAGCGCGACAGGTAAGCTCACCTGGCAATCTCGCAGATGTTGACGTTCATTCCCCGCTTGGGCATCCAGCCGATGCCTCGCTGGGGGTCGGAGGACTGGTAGCAGTTGAGGTAATGTACATAGGGTGGTTCATCGGTCACCTCGAAGTAGCGGATCACACTGTCGCCCTGTAACAGGACAATGTAATGTACATAGGGCGGCTCATCGGTCACCCCGAAGTAGCGGATCACACTGCCGCCCTGTAACAGGACAATGTAATGTACAAAAGGTGGTTCATCGGTCACCTCGAAGTAGCGGATCACACTGTCGCCCTGTAACAGGACAATGTAATGTACATAGGGCGGTTCATCGGTCACCTCGAAGTAGCGGATCACACTGTCGCCCTGTAACAGGACAATGTAATGTACATAGGGCGGCTCATCGGTCACCTCGAAGTAGCGGATCACACTGCCGCCCTGTAACAGGACAATGTAATGTACATAGGGCGGCTCATCGGTCACCTCGAAGTAGCGGATCACACTGCCGCCCTGTAACAGGACAATGTAATGTACATAGAGCGGCTCATCGGTCACCTCGAAGTAGCGGATCACACGGCCGCCCTGTAACAGGACAATGTAATGTACATAGGGCGGCTCATCGGTCACCTCGAAGTAGCGGATCACACTGCCGCCCTGTAACAGGACAATGTAATGTACATAGAGCGGCTCATCGGTCACCTCGAAGTAGCGGATCACACTGCCGCCCTGTAACAGGACAATGTAATGTACATAGAGCGGCTCATCGGTCACCTCGAAGTAGCGGATCACACTGCCGCCCTGTAACAGGACAATGTAATGTACATAGAGCGGCTCATCGGTCACCTCGAAGTAGCGGATCACACTGCCGCCCTGTAACAGGACAATGTAATGTACATAGGGCGGCTCATCGGTCACCTCGAAGTAGCGGATCACACTGTCGCCCTGTAACAGGACAATGTAATGTACATAGGGCGGCTCATCGGTCACCTCGAAGTAGCGGATCACACTGTCGCCCTGTAACAGGACAATGTAATGTACATAGGGCGGCTCATCGGTCACCTCGAAGTAGCGGATCACACTGCCGCCCTGTAACAGGACAATGTAATGTACATAGGGCGGCTCATCGGTCACCTCGAAGTAGCGGATCACACTGTCGCCCTGTAACAGGACAATGTAATGTACATAGGGCGGCTCATCGGTCACCTCGAAGTAGCGGATCACACTGTCGCCCTGTAACAGGACAATGTAATGTACATAGGGCGGCACATCGGTCACCTCGAAGTAGCGGATCACACTGTCGCCCTGTAACAGGACAATGTAATGTACATAGGGCGGCTCATCGGTCACCTCGAAGTAGCGGATCACACTGTCGCCCTGTAACAGGACAATGTAATGTACATAGGGCGGCTCATCGGTCACCTCCAAGTAGCGGATCACACTGTCGCCCTGTAACAGGACAATGTAATGTACATAGAGCGGCTCATCGGTCACCTCGAAGTAGCGGATCACACTGCCGCCCTGTAACAGGACAATGTAATGTACATAGGGCGGCTCATCGGTCACCTCGAAGTAGCGGATCACACTGTCGCCCTGTAACAGGACAATGTAATGTACATAGGGCGGCTCATCGGTCACCTCGAAGTAGCGGATCACACTGTCGCCCTGTAACAGGACAATGTAATGTACATAGGGCGGCTCATCGGTCACCTCGAAGTAGCGGATCACACTGTCGCCCTGTAACAGGACAATGTAATGTACATAGGGCGGCTCATCGGTCACCTCGAAGTAGCGGATCACACTGCCGCCCTGTAACAGGACAATGTAATGTACATAGGGCGGCTCATCGGTCACCTCGAAGTAGCGGATCACACTGTCGCCCTGTAACAGGACAATGTAATGTACATAGGGCGGCTCATCGGTCACCCCGAAGTAGCGGATCACACTGTCGCCCTGTAACAGGACAATGTAATGTACATAGGGCGGCTCATCGGTCACCTCGAAGTAGCGGATCACACTGTAACACGACCATGACCATAGCCTACCTTTCCACACAGGTACACCATGCCCGTGTCAGCATCGTAGTACGGGAATATCACACCATTGCTCGAGTCAATCTCCTGTATTACAATGTTCTTCATGTCCTGAAAGTACAGAACACACACACATGAGAAAGAGCTGTGTACACAGATCCCGACCAACCAATGTCGGACGACAACAGCTGGGCGTCATTGTGGTGACAATAATACGGGCACCAGTCACAGATGGGAAGATATCAACACCAACAAGGTATCATTGACTACTGGCCCTTCTCTGGGAGGAATTACAAGCCCCTTAGAATGGTTCCAGCGTGAGGGATATGGTTAGTCATAGTCTTGATTCCAAGCGATATGTCTATACATGTATATATAAATATAATATAAATAGATATATAATATAATATATAAAATAAATGAAGCCCATCCTTATGTATTTCGTGTTCTCGATGATGAGATGAACGATGCTGACTTGTAGCATAGACCAGGGTCTATGGGCGGCTGTTTGGGTCATAATATAGAGGCAAAGCACAGGCCAGTCTCTATGGGCGGCGGTATGGGTCATAATGTGACGGTAAAGCACAGGCCAGTCTCTATGGGCGGCGGTATGGGTCATAATATAGCGGCAAAGCACAGGCCAGTCTCTAAGGGCGGCGGTATGGGTCATAATGTGACGTTAAAGCACATGCCAGTCTCTATGGGCGGCGGTATGGGTCATAATATAGCGGCAAAGCACAGGCCAGTCTCTATGGGCGGCGGTGTGGGCCATAATGTGACGATAAAGCACAGGCCAGTCTCTATGGGCGGCGGTATGGGTCATAATGTGACGGTAAAGCACAGGCCAGTCTCTATGGGCGGCGGTATGAGCCATAATGTGACGGTAAAGCACAGGCCAGTCTCTATGGGCGGCGGTGTGGGCCATAATGTGACGATAAAGCACAGGCCAGTCTCTATGGGCGGCGGTATGAGCCATAATGTGACGGTAAAGCACAGGCCAGTCTCTATGGGCGGCGGTATGGGCCATCATGTGACGATAAAGCACAGACCAGTCTCTATGGGCGGCGGTATGGGCCATAATGTGACGGTAAAGCACAGGCCAGTCTCTATGGGCGGCGGTATGGGCCATAATGTGACGGTAAAGCACAGGCCAGTCTCTATGGGCGGCGGTATGGGTCATAATGTGACGGTAAAGCACAGGCCAGTATCTATGGGCGGCGGTGTTGGCCATAATGTGACGGTAAAGCACTCACGGGGTCCCACAAGGCGAACTGCCGCTCGCTCATTCTGGAGAAGCCCGTCGTGAAAATGTTGTCGTTCTTCATGTAAACCACCTGCACCGGTTTGGAACCCTCGTGGGCAAAAGTTTCCTGCGGGTTAAAAAAAGGGGAACATGAAGAAAGTAAGGACACCAAGACACCAAGAGAATAAACGTGTTCAGATGATAGGAGGTCACATCATATCGTTACTTATTTACATAAATCCTGTCACTGCCAGTAATAATTTCTCATGACATACAAAACTTATAACCTACAGACTTATAGACATATAATAGCAGGGCTAATGGTATCGGCTACTACTGGGCGAGCAGGAATAGTATGTTGTCGGCTCCACGCAGTATGTTATTCCCAGAAGGGTACGTGGAGAGTAAGGTGATACTGACATCGCTAACGGGTAGCTTTGAAGAATTGCGGCACGCTTCTAAAACTCGAGAGATATTGGGGGTAGAGCACACACCTTGATGACGTCACCGGATCTGGGGTCGATGATGCGCACTTTGCGGTCCTTGCAGGAGACGACGATCTTGTTGCCGACCCAGTTCCACGAGGCTGAGAGCGGGATGTCCGTGAAGCAGTCGATCTCCACCAGCGCCTCCCCCGTGCCAACGTCCCAGATAAACACCTTGTTGTCCGAGCCTGTCAACATACAGACATATATACCAACAGCGCCTCCCCCGTACCCACGTCCCAGATAAACACCTTGTTGTCCGAGCCTGTCAACATACAGACATATATACCACCAGCGCCTCCCCCGTACCCACGTCCCAGATAAACACCTTGTTGTCCGAAAGTGTCAACATACACAGACATATATACCACCAGCGCCTAACCCGTACCCACGTCCCAGATAAACACCTTGTTGTCCGAGCCTGTCAATATACAGACATATATACCACCAGCGCCTGCCCCGTACCCACGTCAAAGGGAGAAAAAAACCTTGTTGTCCGAGCCTGTCAATATACACAGACAAATATACCACCAGCGCCTCACCCGTACCCACGTCCCAGATAAACACCTTGTTGTCCGAGCCTGTCAATATACACAGACATATATACCACAAGTGTCAGCTTTAGCACTGCCATACACAACAGGCATATAAATATATTTCACAAGTGAGGGCATGCTGCGTCGTGTGGCGCCGTGGGGTGCCACACCACCACCACCCTCCACCCCACCCCCCGACCCTGATACCCACACAGTGAGACCCACCTCCACTGAGCAGGATGTTCTGTGCCGTGGGGTGCCACACGACCAGGCCCACCCGGCGCTGGTGGGCCACCAGGTCGACCACGGACTCCTCCAGGTTTTTGGTGAGCCCGCCCTCCGGAATCTGCCACACCTTGACCGTGCAGTCCTCGGAGCCGCTGGCGATGACGTCATCGTTGTGTGGGCACCACTGGATGTCGAGGACGGCGGCCTTGTGTCCGGTCACTAGCGGGGCGTCCCGGTCCACACGCCCAACCTGTGGACAGACAGCCAGGCGGTGAGATACAGGGGTACAGGGGGGTACAGTGGGGCACAGGGGGTACAGTGGGGTACAGGGGGGTACAGTGGGGTACAGGGGGGTAGAGGGGGTACAGTGGGGTACAGTGGGGTACAGGGGTACAGGGGGTAGAGGGGGTACAGTGAAGCACAGGGGGATTGAGTGAGGCACAGGGGGGTACACTGAGGCAAAGTGAGGCACAGAGGGGTACAGGTGAGTACAGGGGGGGTACAGTGAGGTACAGGGGGTACAAGGCGTACAGGGGGGTACAGGGGGGTTCAGGGGGGGTACAGGTGGTACAGTGAAGCACGGGGATAGAGTGAGGCACAGGGGGGTACAGTGAGGCACAGTGAGGCACAGGGGGGGTACAGGGGAGCACAGGGGGTACAGGAGGGCACAGGGGTACATGGCGTACAGGGGGGTACAGGGTGGTACGCTGAGGCACAGGGGGGTACAGTGAGGCACAGTGAGGCACAGTGAAGCACAGTGAAGCACAGGGGGATACAGTGAGGCACAGGGGGTACAGTGAAGCACAGGGGGCTACAGTGAGGCACAGGGGCATACAATGGGGGTACAGGAGGGTACAGGGGGGTACAGGGGAATACAGGGGGGTACAGGGGAGTACAGGGGGGTACAGTGAAACAGTGCCAATATCGTTATGACGTTTATGACTGGCAGTATCTGAGTATGGGCGAAAATAAGACGTCTTAGATTATACGACAGTATTGATCCGGAAACGATTTTTTCAGCAGAGAAAAGGCAAATGCCTCTCACCAAAACAATTTTAGAAACAGTGATAACATTTAACTTGATCTTGAACTTGAAATTTAACTTGCTATTCTAGGGCTACGACGAAAGGCGGCTTTCCCTGTTACTTAGTGCCATTGTTATGAGCGCCGGCCCAGGTAAGGGCTGTATGTAGAACATGCTGCAGTACATGTATCTGGGGGACACCTCGAGGTAAAAGTCCCTCTGGCAGAGACTTGTAGAGCTGTGACCCCGGTGAGAGTAATGTGTCTGTAACGTCACGAGGCACCTCACTGCACGACACTGGGAAATTTATTGAACTAGGACGCTTTACATTGTGACGGTCATGCCACGACCATGGGAAGGGTGGCGAGAGGAGCCATGTCTCCGGGGGTAACCCTCTCACTGGTTGCCAAGACAGACCAGAAAGCTTTATCCCACACAAACGTAGACACTTGCTCAGGTAGGGCTCGAACCACGCACCTGCCGCTTGGGTTGACCTAGCAGAGAACACTGGACAATAGCCGAACGCGTTATTTACTGGACCACGGGGTGACGCGCAGGGAGACGGGGGTATCAGACACATACAGCCTACTGTCTCACTCCCAGGGAGTCACCAGGGAGGGGCGGGGGGGAGGGAGGGGGGTCTCCCAGTCGCCAAAGTCAATATGTGGATAGGGAGGGCAGACTGACGAGCCACCGTACAACTCCCTACAGTCACACAGTGGCGAGCAGGGAGCGGACAGGAGGGGGGGTGGGGGAGGGGGGCGGGGGTCAGGGTGGGCGCTCGGAGTGGCGGTCTGAATACTCCACTCCCAGGGCTGTTATATCTACGCTATAGAGATACCAGAACTGGCTCGCCTCCCTGGAGGCATCATTAAAGTCCAATCACGGCTACATATATCTATTTCAGTATAATTGTAGGCCACTTACTACTACAGCGCGGCATCGCATGGCGTGCTGGATGCAGGATCTTTAGTTATATCCTGTTTGCCAATTTAACGCTCGTTTATGTCACATCCGTACTGCTCGGATCATGTGAATGTACAATGTGAATTAGTTATATCATGAGGCCGCCCTCTGGTCGATGACACCACAAAGACCAACCTAGTGACACCATAAGGCCACCCTCTGGTCGATGACACCACAAAGACCAACCTAGTGACACCATAAGGCCACCCTCTGGTCGATGACACCACAAAGACCAACCTAGTGACACCATAAGGCCACCCTCTGGTCGATGACACCACAAAGACCAACCTAGTGACACCATAAGGCCACCCTCTGGTCGATGACACCACAAAGACCAATCTATTAGTGATACCATAAGGCCACCCTCTGGTCGATGACACCACAAAGACCAACCTAGTGACACCATAAGGCCACCCTCTGGTCGATGACACCACAAAGACAAACCTAGTGACACCATAAGGCCACCCTCTGGTCGATGACACCACAAAGACCAACCTAGTGACACCATAAGGCCACCCTCTGGTCGATGACACCACAAAGACCAATCTATTAGTGACACCATAAGGCCACCCTCTGGTCGATGACACCACAAAGACCAACCTATTAGTAAAAATCACAAGGCCAGCGTCTGGTCGATAACATCACAAAGAACAACCAATTAGTGACACCATAAGGCCACCCTCTGGTCGATGACAACACAAAGACCAATCAATTAGTGATACCATAAGGTCACCCTCTGGTCGATGACATCACAAAGACCGATCAATTAGTAAAAATCACAAGGCCACCGTCTGGTCGATGACATCATAAAGACCAATCAATTAGTGAAATCCTAAGGCCACCCTCTGGTCCATGACATCACAAAAAACAATTAATTAGTGATACCATAAGGCCACCCTCTGGTCAATGACATCACAAAGACCAATCAATTAGTGATACCATAAGGCCACCCTCAGGTCGATGACATCACAAAGACCAATCAATTAGTGATACCATAGGGCCACCCGCTGGTTGATGACATCACAAAGACCAATCAATTAGTGATACCATAAAGCCACCCTCTGGTCCATGACATCACAAAGACCAATCAATTAGTGATACCATAAGGCCACCCTCTGGTCGATGACATCACAAAGACCAATCAATTAGTGATACCATAAGGCCGCCCTCTGGTCCATGACATCACAAAGACCAATCAATTAGTGATACCATAAAGCCACCCTCTGGTCCATGACATCACAAAGACCAATCAATTAGTGATACCATAAGGCCACCCTCTGGTCGATGACATCACAAAAACCAATCAATTAGTGATACCATAAGGCCACCCTCTGATCCATGACACCAAAAAGACCAATCAATTAGTGATAGCATAAGGCCACCCTCTGGTCGATGACATCACAAAGACAAATCAATTAGTGACACCATAAGGCCACCCTCTGGTCGATGAAATCACAAGGAACAATCAATAAGTGATACCATAAGGCCACCCTCTGGTCGATGACATCACAAAAACCAATCAATTAGTGATACCATAAGGCCACCCTCTGGTCGATGACATCACAAGGACCAATCAATTAGTGATACCATAAGGCCACCCTCTGGTCGATGACATCACAAAGACCAATCAATTAGTGATACCATAAGGCTACCCTTTGGTCGATGACATCACAAAAACCAATCAATTAGTGATACCATAAGGCCACCCTCCGGTCGATTATATCACAAAGACCAATCAATTAGTGATACCATAAGGCCACCCTCTGGTCGATGACATCCCAAAGACCAATCAATTAGTGATACCATAAGGCCACCCTCTGGTCCATGACACCACAAAGACCAATTAATTAGTGATACCATAAGGCCACCCTCTGGTCGATGACACCACAAAGACCAATCAATTGGTGATACCATAAGGCCACCCTCTGGTCCATGACAACAACACAAGGCCACCCTCTGGTCGATGACAAGTCATGACAACAACTAATCAGACTATGTTCTGACATTTAAAGACATGTGGAACACATGGTGTCTGTCTGTTTGTCCGCCACGGGAGGACTGTCCCACGTGCTTTAATGCCAGCCTGAGTCTCTGGCTGGAGTTTGTAATGAGCAAATGTAAACATGGACGGGGTGGAGGGGGCACATGTCACCTGATTCAGGCACACCGCCATCTGGCGGGAATCAATAAAGGGTAAAGGGCGGTGCATCAACAATGACGCTTACAACATGTACAAGTTATCGCACACTTTCACATTGCAATGAATGTAACAACTGGTGAACACGCCAGACCAGTTGGGTGTATTGGCCGGAATGATGAATAAACTGTGAACCCGACTACTTTGCATGTTACGTTGAAAGCACAATATCTTTATATCTGATGCTTAACGTGCCTGTTACCTGGGCACTTGAGACAGATATAAACATTGTGACACCCGGTGCCTATAACTAGTGGTTGGGGCTGTACCCGGTGACCCTGTACTCCACAGGGTTGTCTGTCACCGGGTCAGGGTGCGGGCGCCGAACCGCCGGCAAGTGTGCACCCCACCCCCTCCCCGCCCCCCGGCACGGTGGTGACGCAAGATATGCCAGGGACCGAGACAATGCCTGGGGGTAACCCCCGGGGGCCCCCGCCTCACACGACAGCCAACGGAGACCGGCAATAAATATACCAATCTTACAAGTACCAAGTAGGTAAACCAAAGGTCTTTAAACTGGTATCTGGAAACAGCCAACGCCTCACATGGGCGAGGTAGTCATTGAGATGTGTATGCGTTGGTGATAACCTCGTTACATGAAGGATGGTTGGTTATTCAGGACGCTTTAACCGCTTTTGGTCTTATCGCGTCAATGGGAGAAGGAAGGGAGGATGGAGCCATGTCCCCGGGGGTAATCCCCTACTCTTTACGAAGATAGACATGGGATCTTTATCCTGCGACCACACATACATGGCCACATCGGGGCGAGAACCACAGATCCACGTGCCGTTAGGCTCTCAGGTGGCCAGAGCACTCAAAGCGAGCGCTCTAGCCTACTGAGCTGTCGCGCCGGCACTGTTACATAAATTAATTTTATACACAAAAAACCGCCCTACAAGTCATTCGATCGGCCAGGCTGTATTGGGTCTTGCTGCCTGGACTCCAGTTCGCTGCCTGGACTCCAGTTAGGTGCCTGGACTCCAGTCAGGTGCCTGGACTCCAGTTAGGTGCCTGTAGGTCTCGACAGCCGCCCTAGGAAGCCCGGCTCAGCACAAGGCCCGTCAGTGGCCTCCCTGTGTCTCGGACGGGGCAACAAAGCACGCCGTAAGTGGGCCATTTGTATAGTGAGAAACGACAGGAGAATGCTCCATGCTGGCCTGCGAAAGGTTTGTACCGTGAAGTCACCTGTGTGGGCAGGGGGGGGGGGGGGTCTCGCTGTGAATTCCGGTGCATGTGAGGCCGAGAAGGCAGGCGTAAGGGAGGGGGTTGGGTGTGAACGGTGACGTGAACATGAACGTGGCGGTGGTGTAGCGTGTGTGTGGGGGGGGGGGGGGGGGGTCGGTCGGCCAAGGCCGAAGTGAGAGTGGACAGAGACAGGACGGTTGACGGGCCGAGGACGTGTCCCTACCCCCACTTTATATAGAGATGTCCGGTGAAGCCCGTGTGCCCACCAACCCTCGATTGGCGGCGGCCTTGATCACCAAGGTGCCTTCACATGTAAAACACTGGGGTTCACAGCGCGAGAGACGGCCTTGGCTTGGCCCTGGCCGCACCGCCGGCCACCCCTCCCCCCCGCCCCCGGCCCTAGGCGCACCGCCGACCACCCCACGCCCGCCACACACGCCCAGCAGCAGCAGCCTGGTGACCCACCACGGCACACAACACGACGAGTGATGGACTGTTGGGCCGTCAATTGAAAACCAGTTCACGTCAAAGTTCAAATTACGCACAGGTGTACAGGTACACAGGGCAGCGGGGGGGGGCGGGTAGGGGTAGGGGACGCGTAGGGTGGGGGGGGGGGGCGGTATATGGGGGGGGGGGGAGGTTGAGGGGGGTGAAAGTATTCAGGATCTTATCACTGTACAGGTGCCTCACATCTCGGGCTGAGAGGCATGTCATGCATGCTCTGATGTCCATGTATGGGCATTCACAGGCCGGGATTTATTGGGCTCAGGCCGTATGACCCACAGCCATCGCGGCGGTGAAGTAAAACTCCACCACACCCACCAGGGACAACCAACGATAAGGGGACACGATTCATTCTGACCACTCAGACCAACGCCTAAAAATTAACATTGGACATGTTGGCGTCTTAAGCCACTTTCGTGGACACTGAAGGTCATACTGGGCCAATGCCGAACGAGCGGGTGAGGCGACGACTTTTCGAGCGTCAGCCCTGTGTGCTGTAAGACTACGGCCCCAGACACCCCATCAATGCCGGGTGAGTGGATCCCAAGCCTACTGCCAGGCGACCGTCTACGGAGGCTCTCGCTTTCAATGTTAACGTGAATAAAGTGAAATAAAACGTGTTGCCCCCCACGGCTTTCCATACTACTGGCTGGATGACTGTGTGAGGCAGCACGCCCCATGCAGACATCTCGGCCACATTCTAAATACTTCTATTAAACTCCCCCCCCCCCCCCACCCCCGGTCCCGTGATGGGTACGGGAGGCAGGCCAGCACAGACACACACACACACGCCCACATAGCACATATATGTGTACTACCTACATTCACCTATGACACCATTAAAGGGCCGATTGACCGCCCAGCACAGGACCACCACCCCCCCCCCCCCCACCAGATAAGGGGGTCTGGCATTCTTCACGTGACACACGTGTTGTGTGCGGGCTCGGACACTGCCATAAATGGAACAAAGTTCGCTGGAGAATGCGCCGTTATAATATAGGGGGGAGGGGGGGGGGGGAGGCGGCCTTCCTATACACCCAGGTAACAGTACTGCACCCCGCCCCCCTACCCCTTACTGCAGGGCTCTCCACGTATTGACGACCGGCCCCACGCCCAACATGGGTCCCGCCCACAGGCTGGC
Source organism: Arenicola marina (assembly GCA_964019135.1). Taxonomy (NCBI): domain Eukaryota; kingdom Metazoa; phylum Annelida; class Polychaeta; family Arenicolidae; genus Arenicola; species Arenicola marina. The sequence continues at coordinate 38,898,478 of OZ025258.1, forward strand.
CGCGTACACCACGCCACACCACACCACATCATATCGACAGCAGGGGGGCGGGGGCGGGTCAGGTTTAAAGAGCTCCAGGGACAAGTCGGGTGGGCGGGGGCGGGTTAGCCTTGAAGAGCTGCAGGGACACGGGGATGGGCGGGGTGGCGACATGCATACCACAGCAACACGTGGCTGTACATATATAGATATACACAAAGAATATGTAAACATCGCGGAACGCGGAATACATTCATGTATATCCAGAAGTCTTGATATCCATGGCGGAATTGGCTTTGGGCGGAATTTATGGAGGGATTCAGCGGCAGAGAGGGCGATTGGTTGTCATTCTGGGCCACTGTTGTGCATATAAAGGCCAGTATGGACCAAATCTCCCCTGTAACAATGAGAATAAATATTAAAGGGGACGCTGCCACACAGATAGGGTTCGAACCCGCGACCTATTGGTCTGCTGGTGCCAGGATACCAACCCTTGACCTGTCGGTCAGCAGACCACCACCATCCAGAGCCCAGTACTCAACCTCACAAGCCAACATCACCCAGAGCCCAGTACTCAACTCCAAAAGCCACCATTACCCAGAGCCCAGTACTCAACTTCAAAAGCCACCATTACCCAGAGCCCAGTACTCAACTCCAAAAGCCACCATCATCCAGAGCCCGGTACTCAACTCCAAAGGCCACCATTACCCAGAGCCCAGTACTCAACTCCAAAAGCCACCATTACCCAGAGCCCAGTACTCAACTCCAAAAGCCACCATTACCCAGAGCCCAGTACTCAACTCCAAAAGCCACAATTACCCAGAGCCCAGTACTCAACCTCACAAGCCAACATCACCCAGAGCCCAGTACTCAACTCCATAGGCCACCATTACCCAGAGCCCAGTACTCAACTCCAAAAACCACCATTACCCAGAGCCCAGTACTAAACTCCAAAAGTCACAATTACCCAGAGCCCAGTACTCAACTTCAAAAGCCACCATTACCCAGAGCCCAATACTCAACTCCAAAAGCCACCATTATCCAGAGCCCAGTACTCAACTCCAAAAGCCACCATTACCCAGAGCCCAGTACTTTAACTCCAAAAGCCACCATTACCCAGAGCCCAGTACTCAACTCCAAAAGCCACCATTATCCAGAGCCCAGTACTCAACTCCAAAAGCCACCATTACCCAGAGCCCAGTACTCAACCTCACAAGCCAACATCACCCAGAGCCCAGTACTCAACTCCAAAGGCCACCATTACCCAGAGCCCAGTACTCAACTCCAAAAGCCACTATTACCCAGAGCCCAGTACTCAACTTCAAAAGCCACCATTACCCAGAGCCCAGTACTCAACTCCAAAAACCACCATTACCCAGATCCCAGTACTCAACTCCAAAAGCCACCATCACCCAGAGCCCAGTACTCAACTCCAAAGGCCACAATTACCCAGAGCCCAGTACTCAACTCCAAAAACCACCATTACCCAGAGCCCAGTACTAAACTCCAAAAGTCACAATTACCCAGAGCCCAGTACTCAACTTCAAAAGCCACCATTACCCAGAGCCCAATACTCAACTCCAAAAGCCACCATTATCCAGAGCCCAGTACTCAACTCCAAAAGCCACCATTACCCAGAGCCCAGTACTTTAACTCCAAAAGCCACCATTACCCAGAGCCCAGTACTCAACTCCAAAAGCCACCATTATCCAGAGCCCAGTACTCAACTCCAAAAGCCACCATTACCCAGAGCCCAGTACTCAACCTCACAAGCCAACATCACCCAGAGCCCAGTACTCAACTCCAAAGGCCACCATTACCCAGAGCCCAGTACTCAACTCCAAAAGCCACTATTACCCAGAGCCCAGTACTCAACTTCAAAAGCCACCATTACCCAGAGCCCAGTACTCAACTCCAAAAACCACCATTACCCAGATCCCAGTACTCAACTCCAAAAGCCACCATCACCCAGAGCCCAGTACTCAACTCCAAAGGCCACAATTACCCAGAGCCCAGTACTCAACTCCAAAAACCACCATTACCCAGAGCCCAGTACTAAACTCCAAAAGTCACAATTACCCAGAGCCCAGTACTCAACTTCAAAAGCCACCATTACCCAGAGCCCAATACTCAACTCCAAAAGCCACCATTATCCAGAGCCCAGTACTCAACTCCAAAAGCCACCATTACCCAGAGCCCAGTACTTTAACTCCAAAAGCCACCATTACCCAGAGCCCAGTACTCAACTCCAAAAGCCACCATTATCCAGAGCCCAGTACTCAACTCCAAAAGCCACCATTACCCAGAGCCCAGTACTCAACTCCAAAAGCCACCATTATCCAGAGCCCAGTACTCAACTCCAAAAGCCACCATTACCCAGAGCCCAGTACTTAACTCCAAAAGCCACCATCACCCAGAGCCCAGTACTCAACTCCAATAGCCACCATCACCCAGAACCCAGTACTCAACTCCAAAGGCCACCATTACCCAGAGCCCAGTACTCAACTCCAAAAACCACCATTACCCAGAGCCCAGTACTAAACTCCAAAAGTCACCATAACCCAGAGCCCAGTCCGTTTTGAGTTTTGTTGGGCGAGGGAGGGAAGGGGTGGGTTAGTGGAGGCGTCGACCCCAGGTTAACCTTTGGCCGGTACAGTGATAACCCAGGATGTAGCAGGGCCGCCAGCCGAGACGGGGGTTATCCCAGGCCTCCACGCCGTATGGAGCACAGGGGACAGAGTGAATGCCTGCCCGCACTGTCGCATGCCCCCAACCCCACGGGGACCGCCCCAATTAGTGGCCACTTCTGCCTGAACCATGTATCATGGCGTACACATATATATATATATATATATATACTGCGATAGTTAGCACAAGTCCATGCAATATACCAAGTGACGGATATATCTGTCATAGATAATGTAATTTGAATCTATGTCGTGCAGGACTTCTGTGCAATGCACACCATTTTGACGACACGGGGGATGGTATCTGCCGTTACGCTATCACTTAGAGGGGATGGTATCTGCCGTTACGCTATCACTTAGAGGGGATGGTGTCTGCCGTTACGCTATCACTTAGAGGGGATGGTATCTGCCGTTACGCTATCACTTAGAGGGGATGGTATCTGCCGTTACGCTATCACTTAGAGGGGATGGTGTCTGCCGTTACGCTATCACTTAGAGGGGATGGTATCTGCCGTTACGCTATCACTTAGAGGGGATGGTATCTGCCGTTACGCTATCACTTAGAGGGGATGGTATCTGCCGTTACGCTATCACTTAGAGGGAATGGTATCTGCCGTTACGCTATCACTTAGAGGGGATGGTATCTGCCGTTACGCCATCACTTAGAGGGGATGGTATCTGCCGTTACGCCATCACTTAGAGGGGATGGTATCTGCCGTTACGCTATCACTTAGAGGGGATGGTATCTGCCGTTACGCTATCACTTAGAGGGGATGGTATCTGCCGTTACGCTATCACTTAGAGGGGATGGTATCTGCCGTTACGCTATCACTTAGAGGGGATGGTATCTGCCGTTACGCTATCACTTAGAGGGGATGGTATCTGCCGTTACGCTATCACTTAGAGGGGATGGTATCTGCCGTTACGCTATCACTTAGAGGGGATGGTATCTGCCGTTACGCCATCACTTAGAGGGGATGGTGTCTGCCGTTACGCCATCACTTAGAGGGGATGGTATCTGCCGTTACGCTATCACTTAGAGCGGATGGTATCTGCCGTTACGCTATCACTTAGAGGGGATGGTATCTGCCGTTACGCTATCACTTAGAAGGGATGGTATCTGCCGTTACGCTATCACTTAGAGGGGATGGTATCTGCCGTTACGCTATCACTTAGAGGGGATGGTATCTGCCGTTACGCTATCACTTAGAGGGGATGGTATCTGCCGTTACGCTATCACTTAGAGGGGATGGTGTCTGCCGTTACGCCATCACTTAGAGGGGATGGTATCTGCCGTTACGCTATCACTTAGAGGGGATGGTGTCTGCCGTTACGCCATCACTTAGAGGGGATGGTATCTGCCGTTACGCTATCACTTAGAGGGGATGGTGTCTGCCGTTACGCTATCACTTAGAGGGGATGGTATCTGCCGTTACGCTATCACTTAGAGGGGATGGTGTCTGCCGTTACGCCATCACTTAGAGGGGATGGTATCTGCCGTTACGCCATCACTTAGAGGGGATGGTGTCTGCCGTTACGCCATCACTTAGAGGGGATGGTATCTGCCGTTACGCTATCACTTAGAGCGGATGGTATCTGCCGTTACGCTATCACTTAGAGGGGATGGTATCTGCCGTTACGCTATCACTTAGAGGGGATGGTATCTGCCGTTACGCTATCACTTAGAGGGGATGGTATCTGCCGTTACGCTATCACTTAGAGGGGATGGTATCTGCCGTTACGCTATCACTTAGAGGGGATGGTATCTGCCGTTACGCTATCACTTAGAGGGGATGGTGTCTGCCGTTACGCCATCACTTAGAGGTGTCCTGGTCGGGATGCTGGCTAAGGTGGCCACCGGACCAGGTTTATCGCTACTACACCGAACGCAAACATTCTCAACGCTAAGGAACAAATGGCGAGACCATTTTCTGGGGTAAACACTTGTCAACCACATCTTAATTTTTTATTTGCAATGCATACTTGCGACTTAAGAGCTGAAATAATGAGAACGAGCCAACTCTGGGGTATGTTTGTACGACGTGATATCAGATTAAATACCGAATTAGGGAATATGGAATCCAAACTATTGCCTTGTGCTTAACGGTTACACTAGTTTGCAATCAGAACACTCAATCAGACCGACAGTGTTATCAATCTTACAGGTCAGAACGACACAATGTTATCAATCTTACACGTCAGAACGACACAATGTTATCAATATTACAGGTCAGAACGACAAAATGTTATCAATCTTACAGGTCAGAACGACCTAGTGTTATCAATCTTACAGGTCAGAACGACACAATGTTATCAATCTTACAGGTCAGAACGACACAATGTTATCAATCTAAGGCTGGCAGTCTGCACCACACAATGTTATCTATAAGATAACTTCACTATTAGTCCTTATATATGCAGGACAATACTGCCTGTGGGTCATTATCGCCTTAGACACTCTGAGTTATCGTCAGAGCGGTGTTCCTTTCTCCTATACATCGTTTAACATCTCCTGAGAACTGACACCTGATAACTTCCTCCATGATGCTCCCAAAATATCCCGACAATGCTGGCACGCTGCGCCCCCCCCCCCCCAACCCCCCCAACCCCGCCCTCCACCGTTTAGACACCACTGACTCATCAGTGTAGGGCCTGCACGGAGTCACCCCCTCCCGGTCAGTGTAGGGCCTGCACGGAGTCACCCCCTCCCGGTCAGTGTAGTGCCTGCACGGAGTCGACCCCCTCCCGGTCAGTGTAGGGCCTGCACGGAGTCACCCCCTCCCGGTCAGTGTAGGGCCTGCACGGAGTCACCCCTCCCGGTCAGTGTAGGGCCTGCACGGAGTCACCCCCTCCCGGTCAGTGTAGGGCCTGCACGGAGTCACCCCCTCCCGGTCAGTGTAGGGCCTGCACGGAGTCACCCCCTCCCGGTCAGTGTAGGGCCTGCACGGAGTCACCCCCTCCCGGTCAGTGTAGGGCCTGCACGGAGTCACCCCCTCCCGGTCAGTGTAGGGCCTGCACGGAGTCACCCCCTCCCGGTCAGTGTAGGGCCTGCACGGAGTCACCCCCTCCCGGTCAGTGTAGGGCCTGCACGGAGTCACCCCCTCCCGGTCAGTGTAGGGCCTGCACGGGGTCACCCCCTCCCGGTCAGTGTAGGGCCTGCACGGAGTCACCCCCTCCCGGTCAGTGTAGGGCCTGCACGGAGTCACCCCCTCCCGGTCAGTGTAGGGCCTGCACGGAGTCACCCCCTCCCGGTCAGTGTAGGGCCTGCACGGAGTCACCCCCTCCCGGTCAGTGTAGGGCCTGCACGGAGTCACCCCCTCCCGGTCAGTGTAGGGCCTGCACGGAGTCGACCCCCTCCCGGTCTGGTCCCCAGATGAGCCTGCACCGACACATGGGCTGGGCTCCCCGTGGCGTGACACGAGCGAAATGGTGCCATGGCAACCTGCCTCAGGGTCAGAGTATAAAGCCTTTCTCCCCACCACCCCCCCCCCCACCCCACACACAGCACTCCGTAACTTGTTCATCGCCCTTCGTGGCGGTCGCTTTCGGCGCTTGCATGTTTTATTCCTCAACCAAGCGCCGGACCAAAAAAAAAAAAATCCCAAACAAGAAAAGGGAATGAAAAAGATGGGAGCTTGATTATTCACGTGAGAAAAAATAACGACCAATTATAATGAAGGTAACGGGGTGGGATATAAGGCGTCCATTGTGACGTCACGGCCGCGTCACAGCCTACAAAGGGGTCATGTACCCCCTGCCCCAACCCCCGCGCTCTATGCGAGCAACCGCCGCGTGGATATACCACACACACCTCCCCCCTCCCCAGACCACACACACCTCCCCCCTCCCCAGACCAGCAGGCATCCTCTGCATGTGTCCATGTAGAACGGCGCGCCAAAGCCTCAGCCCCAATGCCCCGCCCCTCCCTTACACCTGCAAAGCACGTTCTAATGGTGAGCGCGATTTAGGCAACAGGAGGATAAATCCAGAGCGTGGGCGATAATACAAGGAATTGCGCCCCGGCGTGAAGCCGGGAGCCACACGGTGGACCAAGGCGGCGCGGTGAGTAAGCTGCAGGTGATGGCATCAGCCGTGATTCAGACGGCGGGGCACACCCCGGACGGCATCGGGGCTCCAGCATTTAGAGGTACATATATGATAATAGCTCAGAGCATTCAGCCGTGAGCGACAATAACAGGAGGGTGAGTCGTCGGCGTGACTGCGTCATGTGGCACGTGGGTTACTCTTAGTAACAGTGGCCATGGCGACCGGACAATGATAGTGTAGACAGTGCCATGGCAATGGTACTGTAGCCATAGTGAACTGGCAATGGTACTGTAACCAGTGGCATGGCCATGGTACGGCAACCATAGTGACATGGCCATAGTTCTGTAGCCATAGCGACCTGACAATGACCATGTAGCCAGTGACCTGACAACAGTACTGTAGTGATATGGTTCGGTGACAAACAGTGACTGACGTTAAAGTTTGTAACTACCAAAGCAGACTTTCTGATAACAAGGGTTTGACTGAAAGTTCGTGGTTTCACTGTACGTTTCAGCCTGGTGAGTACACACAGTTCGTGGTTTCACTGTACGTTTCAGCCTGGTGGGTACACACAGTTCGCGGTTGCACTGTACGTTTCGGCCTGGTGGGTACACACAGTTCGTGGTTTCACTGTACGTTTCAGCCTGGTGAGTACACACAGTTCGTGGTTTCACTGTACGTTTCAGCCTGGTGAGTACACACAGTTCGTGGTTTCACTGTACGTTTCAGCCTGGTGGGTACACACAGTTCGTGGTTGCACTGTACGTTTCGGCCTGGTGGGTACACACAGTTCGTGGTTTCACTGTACGTTTCAGCCTGGTGAGTACACACAGTTCGGGGTTGCACTGTACGTTTCAGCCTGGTGGGTACACACAGTTGTGGTGTCACTCCCCACGTCTCAGAGGCCGTTGTCTCAGATCATCTTATTGTCCCAGCGCCCGATTTATTTGGCCTATGTGCGCAGACAGGTGGCCTAAAGCATCAATCCGTCAATGTCGCCGTACATCTCACAAAGCGACCCTCTCAGGTAGAACTACATGTAGAGGGAACAAGCCCGCTTGCCAACTCCTCGTCCCAGGTCCAACACAACTATAAGCATTACGTTAAGCCGCGCGAACGGCCAACTCGATAGCTAGTGCCGCCCGACACCTGATACTGTCTGTGATGGACAGATTGTAGATAGGCTGCATATCCACTGTCTGGAGTATACTAATGTACATAATGGCTTTAGGCGACTGTTCTCCTGACATCCAAGCCGTTAACGCATGCGTAAAATATTCACCTCGTAGAGAATGAGAGGAATGGACCATAGACCCCCTCACCCACTACACACACCAACCCACCATTGGATGGATCGCCACACTTGTCCCATGGCATAGAGCAATGGCTGAGGCAGAGCAATGGCTGAGGCAGAGAGCAATGCCTGAGGCAGAGAGCAATGGCTGAGGCAGAGGGCAATGGCTGAGGCAGAGGGCAATGGCTGAGGCAGAGAGCACTGCCTGAGGCAGAGAGCAATGGCTGAGGCAGAGAGCAATGCCTGAGGCAGAGCAATGGCTGAGGCAGAGAGCAATGGCTGAGGCAGAGCAATGGCTGAGGCAGAGCAATGGCTGAGGCAGAGCAATGGCTGAGGCAGAGCAATGGCTGAGGCAGAGCAATGCCTGAGGCAGAGAGCAATGGCTGAGGCAGAGAGCAATGCCTGAGGCAGAGCAATGGCTGAGGCAGAGAGCAATGGCTGAGGCAGAAGGCAATGGCTGAGGCAGAGAGCAATGGCTGAGGCAGAGAGCAATGGCTGAGGCAGAGCAATGGCTGAGGCAGAGAGCAATGGCTGAGGCAGAGAGCAATGCCTGAGGCAGAGCAATGGCTGAGGCAGAGAGCAATGGCTGAGGCAGAGCAATGGCTGAGGCAGAGAGCAATGGCTGAGGCAGAGAGCAATGGCTGAGGCAGAGCAATGGCTGAGGCAGAGAAATGGCTGAGGCAGAGCAATGGCTGAGGCAGAGAGCAATGCCTGAGGCAGAGCAATGGCTGAGGCAGAGAGCAATGGCTGAGGCAGAGCAATGGCTGAGACAAAGAACAGAGCAATGCAATGGCTGAGGCAGAAGGCAATGGCTGAGGTAGAAGCAATGGCTGAGGCAGAGAGCAATGGCTGAGGCAGAGAGCAATGGCTGAGGCAGAGAGCAATGCCTGAGGCAGAACAATGGCTGAGGCAGAGAGCAATGGCTGAGGCAGAGCAATGGCTGAGGCAGAGAGCAATGGCTGAGGCAGAGCAATGGCTGAGGCAGAGCAATGGCTGAGGCAGAGCAATGGCTGAGGCAGAGAGCAATGCCTGAGGCAGAGCAATGGCTGAGGCAGAGAGCAATGGCTGAGGCAGAGCAATGGCTGAGGCAGAGAGCAATGGCTGAGGCAGAGAGCAATGCCTGAGGCAGAGCAATGGCTGAGGCAGAGAGCAATGCCTGAGGCAGAGAGCAATGGCTGAGGCAGAGAGCAATGGCTGAGGCATAGAGCAATGGCTGAGGCAGAGCAATGGCTGAGGCAGAGAGCAATGCCTGAGGCAGAGCAATGGCTGAGGCAGAGCAATGGCTGAGGCAGAGAGCAATGGCTGAGGCAGAGAGCAATGGCTGAGGCAGAGCAATGGCTGAGGCAGAGCAATGGCTGAGGCAGAGCAATGCCTGAGGCAGAGAGCAATGGCTGAGGCAGAGAGCAATGGCTGAGGCAGAGAGCAATGCCTGAGGCAGAGCAATGGCTGAGGCAGAAGGCAATGGCTGAGGCAGAGAGCAATGGCTGAGGCAGAGAGCAATGGCTGAGGCAGAGAGCAATGGCTGAGGCAGAGCAATGGCTGAGGCAGAGGGCAACGGCTGAGGCAGAGGGCAACGGCTGAGGCAGAAAGCAATGCCTGAGGCAGAGCAATGCCTGAGGCAGAGAGCAATGGCTGAGGCAGAGCAATGGCTGAGGCAGAGAGCAATGGCTGAGGCAGAGAGCAATGGCTGAGGCAGAGCAATGGCTGAGGCAGAGAAATGGCTGAGGCAGAGCAATGGCTGAGGCAGAGAGCAATGCCTGAGGCAGAGCAATGGCTGAGGCAGAGAGCAATGGCTGAGGCAGAGCAATGGCTGAGGCAGAGAGCAATGGCTGAGGCAGAGAGCAATGCCTGAGGCAGAGCAATGGCTGAGGCAGAGAGCAATGCCTGAGGCAGAGAGCAATGGCTGAGGCAGAAAGCAATGGCTGAGGCATAGAGCAATGGCTGAGGCAGAGCAATGGCTGAGGCAGAGAGCAATGGCTGAGGCAGAGAGCAATGCCTGAGGCAGAGCAATGGCTGAGGCAGAGCAATGGCTGAGGCAGAGAGCAATGGCTGAGGCAGAGAGCAATGGCTGAGGCAGAGCAATGGCTGAGGCAGAGCAATGCCTGAGGCAGAGAGCAATGGCTGAGGCAGAGAGCAATGGCTGAGGCAGAGAGCAATGGCTGAGGCAGAAGGCAATGGCTGAGGCAGAGAGCAATGGCTGAGGCAGAGAGCAATGGCTGAGGCAGAGCAATGGCTGAGGCAGAGAGCAATGGCTGAGGCAGAGAGCAATGGCTGAGGCAGAGAGCAATGGCTGAGGCAGAGAGCAATGCCTGAGGCAGAGCAATGGCTGAGGCAGAGAGCAATGGCTGAGGCAGAGAGCAATGGCTGAGGCAGAGCAATGGCTGAGGCAGAAAGCAATGGCTGAGACAGAGCAATGCCTGAGGCAGAGCAATGGCTGAGGCAAAGAGCAATAGCTGAGGCAGAGAGCAATGGCTGAGGCAGAAGGCAATGGCTGAGGCAGAGAGCAATGCCTGAGGCAGAGAGCAATGGCTGAGGCAGAGAGCAATGGCTGAGGCAGAGAGCAATGCCTGAGGCAGAGCAATGGCTGAGGCAGAGAGCAATGCCTGAGGCAAAGATCAATGCCTGAGGCAGAGATCAATGGCTGAGGCAAAGAGCAATGGCTGAGGCAGAGCAACGGCTGAGGCAGAGCAATGGCTGAGGCAAAGAGCAATGGCTGAGGCGGAGAGCAATGGCTGAGGCAGAGGGCAATGGCTGAGGCAGAGAGCACTGCCTGAGGCAAAGAGCAATGGCTGAGGCAGAGGGCAATGGCTGAGGCAGAGAGCAATGGCTGAGGCAGAGCAATGGCTGAGGCAAAGAGCAATGGCTGAGGCAGAGAGCAATAGCTGAGGCAGAGGGCAATGGCTGAGGCAGAGCAATGGCTGAGGCAGAGAGCACTGCCTGAGGCAAAGGGCAATGGCTGAGGTAGAAGGCAATAGCTCAGGCATATATCAATAGTTGAGACCGAGAGCAATGGCTGAGACAAAGAACAGAGCAATGCAATGGCTGAGGCAGAAGGCAATGGCTGAGGTAGAAGCAATGGCTGAGGCAGAGAGCAATGGCTGAGGCAGAGCAATGGCTGAGGCAGAGAGCACTGCCTGAGGCAAAGGGCAATGGCTGAGGCAGAGAGCAATGGCTGAGGCAGAGGGCAATGGCTGAGACAGAGAGCACTGCCTGAGGCAGAGAGCAATGGCTGAGGCAGAGAGCAATAGCTGAGGTAGAAGGCAATAGCTCAGGCATAAGTCAATAGTTGAGACCGAGAGCAATGGCTGAGACAAAGAACAGAGCAATGCAATGGCTGAGGCAGAAGGCAATGGCTGAGGTAGAAGCAATGGCTGAGGCAGAGAGCAATGGCTGAGGTAGAAGCAATGGCTGAGGCAGAAGGCAATGGCTGAGGCAGAAGGCAATGGCTGAGGCAGAAGCAATGGCTGAGGCAGAGAGCAATGGCTGAGGCAGAAGGCAATAGCTGAGGAATAGAACAGAAAGCAATGGTTGAGGTGGAGGTCATATTGTGTCATATTGTGTCAGTAAGGTAGAGCACGATCAGCAGCCGACGTAATATAATGGACGGACTGTCCGCCGGTCGACACAATGGGGGCCAGGGTATTAGCCAGAGATCCGCCTGCCCGCCGGATTGGCGGGCAGTTTCAATTTTGGCGGGCAGATTTTCAATTTGGCGGACAGATTTTCAATTTGGCGTGCACTCATTTGCTGCATAACAGCCGCAATAGGGCATTTTTGTTCAGAGGTTTAGAAGAAAATCGTCAGCACTAACAATTTTAACTAATTTTGTTTATAGAGTTGTAAATTGCGAGCTCAAAATGCGACCTGATCGGCTGGCGCCAGGTTGTTGTGTGTATACACTGAACACTTATTGTTACTAGCCAAAATATTGGCTGGCAATACAAAAATTCTGGCTAACACCCTGATGGGGGCGACTATACCATAGCGGGCAATACGAGTGAGAGAGACACGAGTGAGAGAGATACCACGGAGATCTACAATGGCGTACGTGTAGGGCCAATTAGAGTTGGCTGCACGGCAGACATACCAGGTCAGTGCAGCAAGGTACTAGAGTACCGACAGATAAAGGGCCTAAAATCGGAAAATTGGTTGCCTTTACCTGGTTCTCAATGCCTCGGTCTATGGAAACAGAGGGGGCTGGCTAAAGGCCCACTGTATCGGGCCCGGAGGCCAGAAGAGGGCGAAGAAAGCTGGCCATGACGAGTACATAGGTACTGACGGACAGACGCCCAGGCGATGGTTCATTCCGGGTGTACTCCCCCCCCCCCCCCCCGGGATGAAGGGACTGAGGGCGGGGCTGGGCGGAGGCATGGAGCGACGGGCGGTGAGACGGAGAGATCAATCTGACAGTACACCAGCAATGGGTCGGGAAAGAAACACAACGGCATTACCACTGCCTCCCCCGTAGCTCAGTGACTCACTCGCACGGGATGGCTTGGCTTGGCTTGGCATGACTGGCTGCTCGCCGCCAACGGCCGCCGCTGGCGTTCTCCCTCCATGCCTTTCCGCCACCTTACGTCGGCATCCCACGCCTGTCGGCGCGGTGAGCACGGTTACATACCTGACCCGCCCCCCCCCCCCCCCCCCCAAGAGATCCACCCGCTATACCCGCCATTCAATCACACAGCCTCTGCCCTCCCCCTCCCCATCCCCCCGACTTCCAGAGAACAGTCACAGCGGGGGCCGGCACAGTTCCCGTGCCTTTGTCTATGGGTGCTTCTGCTCGGCCCTTAACACAAGTGCTGAGATCCTTCACCGCATGCCCATTGACACCTACAATCTCCGGCCCCCCTTCCAAGTAGAGCCATTACATACACCAAACAATTAAACTCTCATTGTATTCCACTGAAACCGACCAAGATATTCATCATCGTTTTGGTTTTGGTTTTGTTATTTATTACGCACCCCCAATATATACATGTATATATATCAGTATAGATATATATCTGCCTGCACACGAGGCTCCCTCCCTCTACATTTAGATGTCTTTCCGAGTAAACTGTTCGGACACTGGTCTTAGCAGCGACTCAACTATTGAACTCTGCTTTCACGGCTTGGGTCCCGTTGACCCAATACTATCGATCACGTCAGGTCGGTAGCCATTGATCTCTGTCCGCCTGACCTCTGCTCATGTTCCTCTCATATAAACCACTGATAGCGGGAAACGCTAAATAATGCAGTGGTCTGGCCAGACATGTTCACTGTGGGGTCAATGGTGGGGGAACTGGGAATAAACGGCAAATTTAAAAAGGGCTCAATTGGTGATATTACGGTACTATCACGTCACTTGTGGCAACACTTCTCTCATTGCTTCCAGTATACATTTCCTTGGTGTAAACAGTGCAGGATACAGAAGGTAGGTGAAGAGACTGAGGGTGAAGCACACGGCACAGGCTAAGTACATCATTACGAAGGCATTTGTGCATGACGAGTGCAATGTCAAACATCGTTATCATACTTGTTTGACCCATCTTCGGTCATAGAGACAACCAGACATTATGGTTTTACTATTGAACCGCGCCATTGGCGGGTATCCCATAAAAACACACGGACTACACTGAGGCTCCGGGGCTCCTAGCGAGAAGTGCCGCGTCAGCCTCGCTTTAATCTGGTTTCTCATTCAGACATCCACGCGATTACCGCAGACAGACAGACTCGCCCCCCACCCCCTTCCCCCCTCCGGTGGAGCTGCCCAAATAAGGCAAAGACTCTGTCAGCCTGGGCAAAGACGGTAGCAGTGGCGTGGGTGGGTGGAGCCAGGGCCTGGGAATGGAGGGGAGAGGGAGGGGTAGGTTACCTACCTCCGGCTCCGGGCATTGACTCATCTGCCGACCAAACCTCATCAACGATACACCGGCAAAAAAAACCCCGTTAGTCTCGGACAAGTGAGTCACAGTATTATCTGCGACATGCCGGCGTGGGCGATGGCTGACTCGGCTGTCGTCCCGCCGTGCCCAGGGGACAGCGAGCCGGCGTGGGCGATGGCTGACTCGGCTGTCGTCCCGCCGTGCCTAGGGGACAGCGAGCCGGCGTGGGCGATGGCTGACTCGGCTGTCGTCCCGCCGTGCCTAGGGGACAGCGAGCCGGCGTTGGCGATGGCTGACTCGGCTGTCGTCCCGCCGTGCCCAGGGGACAGCGAGCCGGCGTTGGCGATGGCTGACTCGGCTGTCGTCCCGCCGTGCCTAGGGGACAGCGAGCCGGCGTGGGCAGCCATTTTGTGACAGCAATTAACCCGCACCATGGTCAATTACTGTACACAAGCGACCGCCATAATTAAACGTGGATTCAACGTTTGCCTTTTAACGATGGTGTAACGAGTGATACCGACGGCGAACGGTCACGCGGCTTTCGTTTTGTAGCGACTGGTACATTGAGTCAAACGAGTCGGTCCTACTTGAATGTGTATTCAATGAGTAAGGTTTAGCGACAAAACCTCCCATTCATCAGGCACACCCTTCACATGACCACCTCGAACTATAAGTTTACGACGAGCCAGCGAAAAACTCGAAGAGCTGTACTACGCGCAGATTTTTTGGAGAGAGAGGTGGGTGGTCCCTGTAATAATAACTGCCGTACTGACGGGGTTACGGCTACCAGTTTTCACCTATTATAACGGCCGTTATCAAGGCCGAGACTTCGGACTCAACATCCATTCTATTCACAAGGATTCTCCCTAACGCGCCTCCCTATCGCGCCATACCATAGCCAAACCGTGGCACAGGCACAACTAGTGGCTGGGGAGGGGGGGGGGGGGGCTGGTTGTGTCTGGGGGGTTCGGGGGGGGGGGGGCGGCTGAGTGCGGTCACGATGCACTTCTTCAGACATTATCACACAGTACCCATAACACTAAAACATGCAGTGACGTCACAAGACGGGCGGCTCGCTCAGTGCCGTTTCGCCCCAGACTGTGAGTGTGTATGAGACACACAAGCGCAGCCCTGTCTGTCACTGACGGCTCTCCACACGGAGACTCGGAAGGCCCTGGTCACCTGTATGGTACACGCCCACTAACACTGACCCCCTTCATCCCACACAAAGGCAGCTTTATCAAACATCGAACAAATCACAAAAGATAACACTGTTATATAACAAATTATAATCTTGCAGTCGAACGCTTTTAATACAAGCGAATTAATGATGCAGTTTTGAATTGACCAGAAAACATGACCTCCATAAGTTACATTCCCCAATATTTTGGTGAAGCGACCCATAAAATATAGCATTCACTTCAATAAATGGCTGTACGATGACTGGGACTGAACCAAGCAATCTGCCCATCACTGTTAGCGCGGAGGCGTGTTTCACGGCGTTACCGACCCTGTAACCACCGTGGCGTGATTAGGGCAGCCAGAGCACGGACACGCACGAGCGGCTCCACCTATACATGGAGTACCCAGCCACAGCCGTGGCCACGCTTGGATGACCGGAAGTCCCTCGCCGCCAGCTTTCCGCGCCGACCGTACCACGGCGTGGGCTAATAATACATGCACAGGGGGGGGGGGGGACTCGGGAGTCCTTGTTTCACGGTAGGCCAGGAATCGTTATATATGTATATGGAGACGAACAATGGACGATAGATGCACTTGGTCCTCATTCACGCTCCCTTACATTTACCTATGGCGGTGGTAGGTCAATAACGCCGTTTCTAGCTCACGATGACTCGTGGCCGCCGCTCATGTTAAACTTAACAGCCCTTCCGCCCATGAGAGGCTGCACGCCCCGCCCCATCCGCCCGGGGCACGCGGTCTCTTATCGACGAGATCCCCTTTTTTAAGTTAAAAATTTGCCGATCGTGATCAATGCTTCAACGAGAGGCCTGGGTGCCGAGCGGATCGAAGCGACGGGGGCAAGCGACGCCAGAGCCTGGATCCAATCCTCCGTGGATAGATAAGACTGACTGAGTGGCGCAGAACCTGGTGGGACTGTCATAGGACCATGAACACGCTCTCCATATTCCCCGTGCCGGAAGAGCTCATTTGTACGGAACCCACCCCCTTCGGGATGATCTGTCTGGAACGCGGAGCAGACACTTGGGATTAGATGGCTGTCACACACCCACAGTGAACCAGACACGGGTCGTCGTTGGGGCCTGGTACCAGCCAGATGGCTGTCACACACCCACAGTGAACCAGACACAAGGGTGGTCGTTGGGGCCTGGTACCAGCCAGATGGCTGTCACACACCCACAGTGAACCAGACACAAGGGTGGTCGTTGGGGCCTGGTACCAGCCAGATGGCTGTCATACACCCACAGTGAACCAGACACAAGGGTGGTCGTTGGGGCCTGGTACCAGCCAGATGGCTGCCATACACCCACAGTGAACCAGACACAAGGGTGGTCGTTGGGGCCTGGTACCAGCCAGATGGCTGTCATACACCCACAGTGAACCAGACACAAGGGTGGTCGTTGGGGCCTGGTTCCAGCCAGATGGCTGTCATACACCCACGGTCATTGGGGCCTGGTACCAGCCAGATGGCTGTCATACACCCACAGTGAACCAGACACGAGAGTGGTCGTTGGGGCCTGGTACCAGCCAGATGGCTGCCATACACCCACAGTGAACCAGACACAAGGGTGGTCGTTGGGGCCTGGTACCAGCCAGATGGCTGTCATACACCCACGGTCATTGGGGCCTGGTACCAGCCAGATGGCTGTCATACACCCACAGTGAACCAGACACAAGGGTGGTCGTTGGGGCCTGGTACCAGCCAGATGGCTGTCATACACCCACAGTGAACCAGACACAAGGGTGGTCGTTGGGGCCTGGTACCAGCCAGATGGCTGTCATACACCCACGGTCATTGGGGCCTGGTACCAGCCAGATGGCTGTCATACACCCACAGTGAACCAGAAGGGTGGTCGTTGGGGCCTGGTACCAGCCAGATGGCTGTCATACACCCACGGTCATTGGGGCCTGGTACCAGCCAGATGGCTGTCATACACCCACAGTGAACCAGACACGAGAGTGGTCGTTGGGGCCTGGTACCAGCCAGATGGCTGTCACACACCCACAGTGAACCAGACACAAGGGTGGTCGTTGGGGCCTGGTACCAGCCAGATGGCTGCCATACACCCACAGTGAACCAGACACAAGGGTGGTCGTTGGGGCCTGGTACCAGCCAGATGGCTGTCATGCACCCACGGTCATTGGGGCCTGGTACCAGCCAGATGGCTGTCATACACCCACAGTGAACCAGACTCGAGGGTGGTCGTTGGGGCCTGGTACCAGCCAGATGGCTGCCATACACCCACAGTGAACGAGACACAAGGGTGGTCGTTGGGGCCTGGTACCAGCCAGATGGCTGCCATACACCCACAGTGAACCAGACACAAGGGTGGTCGTTGGGGCCTGGTACCAGCCAGATGGCTGTCATACACCCACGGTCATTGGGGCCTGGTACCAGCCAGATGGCTGTCATACACCCACAGTGAACCAGACACAAGGGTGGTCGTTGGGGCCTGGTACCAGCCAGATGGCTGTAATACACCCACAGTGAACCAGACACAAGGGTGGTCGTTGGGGCCTGGTACCAGCCAGATGGCTGTCATACACCCACGGTCATTGGGGCCTGGTACCAGCCAGATGGCTGTCATACACCCACAGTGAACCAGACACAAGGGTGGTCGTTGGGGCCTGGTACCAGCCAGATGGCTGTCATACACCCACGGTCATTGGGGCCTGGTACCAGCCAGATGGCTGTCATACACCCACAGTGAACCAGACACAAGGGTGGTCGTTGGGGCCTGGTACAAGCCAGATGGCTGTCATACACCCACAGTGAACCAGACACGAGGGTGGTCGTTGGGGCCTGGTACCAGCCAGATGGCATATACCATCGACAATAGCCGAACGCGTTCCCCACTAGGCCACGGGTGACTCCTATATACCATCGACAATAGTCGAACGCGTTCCCCACTAGGCCACGGGTGACTCCTATATACCATCGACAATAGTCAAACGCGTTCCCCACTAGGCCACGGGTGACTCCTATATACCATCGACAATAGTCGAACGCGTTCCCCACTAGGCCACGGGTGACTCTCCTATATATTAGGAAATCAAACCAAACTTTTACTGCTGCTTTTACTGTAAATTATCCCGGAACAATTATTACTATGATACTTTTGTTTTAGAGTTTGGAAAGTGAACACGGAACTAACTGAAAGGCTTGTCCACGATTTGAGCCGTCCACTATGGTACATATAGGGATAGCGTCCAATATGGTACATACGGATGTAGTGAGTTAAGCCAGCATCCGGGTAGCAGTGGTAACCAGTGTAAGTCAGTTTTGTACGGCTGGCGAGGGGGTCGGTGGGGAGGGAGACACAGGTCGCCACAGTGCGAGGTAATCATACAGTTAGCGGCGGGGCGGACAGTGTACACACATTAAGCTATCGGATGTCGCCAGCGGGTAAACCGGAGACACTGGATTCAGATTCAGAATCCTGCTGTACAAAGACAGCGCCATTGCCGGGTTCAGGCCAGCAGGACGCGAGCCTGGCAGGAATGGAATGTTGGTGTTTTAGGCCACTTTTGTGCACATACAGGCTAAATTGGGCCAAGGAATCTCCAGAGACAATGAGGGATGAAGGAATGAAACATGCCCCAGATTAGGTGCCCGAGCCCGGATTCGAACCCAGGACCTATTGATCTGCGGTCTAGTGCGCTAACCACTACACCAGGGAGGCCCCCGGGAGCCTGGCAGGAAGCGGACTCCCGAGGCTGACGAGGCACGCCACGAGATCACCCACCCAATGACGAACCCAATACGGGTGGTATATAACACCGCTACCCGGTGGTACCCGCTACCAGCCAGGCGGCAGATAGAGCCCGTCTCGTCGCTGCTATAACATATATTAATCTCTGTATCCCATGTGCGTCCAAAGCGGAAGAATCACCAGTTATCAGCCGGAACTGTGCGCTCTCTACAGATCCACCGCAGTTCCAGGGCGGCCCCTACCCACCACCCCGGGCAATAATGCAATACCCCAGCCCAACCAACCCCAAAAAACCGGTGACAAGGCAATCCGGCGTTATGCTTCAGAGGCGTACTGTGTGGGAACGGAAAACAATTACATCCTCTGTGGCCCTTTCAAGCGACAGTACAAAACGTGTCGCCTCCTACTGATATAACCGAGGCGCCTGCACTTTCCGACAGCGCGAGGCGGGCCTGAACAATGCGCAACCTCTACCGACCGGCTTCTCGTTGAAAGCCCTCAACGAGCCGCGTCCACAGGGCAGACCCGTCAGGGCTACACGCCTACGTCCATGCCTGGGCGAGACACCCACACTTCAGGCAGGACAGATAAGCAGCACAGTCCCACCCACTTCCTCAGACACCCCCCCCCCCGCCCCCACACCGAGGTGTCTCAGGCCCATCCTCGGTAACACATACCCAGCGCCAGACTTTTTCCCAGCACCAATCCTTTCGATACCTTATTTTTATTCACACATGATTTGTTTGCTCGCGTTGCGTTTTGCATGCATCCCCTCTGGTTGCGCCCGGCGATGAAAGCAGAGGCTTTCACTGGATGAAGCGAGTCATAATCACGAATGATGTACTTTGAAATTGACGTCAGCAGACACACTTGGAGGCTTTGACCGTACAGCAAAGCACGACAAGAAAAAAACTGCCGGTATGCGGCACTAGCTGCCTAACAATGCCAAAAATATAACTCAGCAACAAGGACGAGTAATGCAGTGAGAATCTTCAATCAATTACCGGTACTCACAAAGTTATCCAATATGGGTATAAAATTACATCTGTTGCCAACCCATTAAGCAACTGTCCTGACATAACAATCATAACATGGTTTAACTGCAATATAAACAACATCCTTTTTAACCAAATAGTGCGATGGTTAGCATGGTAATCTTTTAAAGTGAGCCTGGCAAACCAGCATTTGTGCGCAGAGTTGGGGATTTACATATGACTGTTTACCTAACTGTTTTGTGCAGAATATATAGGTTTGTCCCTTCGATGAAAGAGTATAGGCTTTCCCTCTGTGAGGATTAAAGATATGATCTTCCTTAACCAGTTTTGTCACAAATCACTTGACCATCCTTGCCCAGACTAGGTTCAGTCAATTATTCCATTCAGTCAGTATATATATATGGTAAACCTTTATTAAGATGATTAAGACTGCTTAAACAGTATTATTTCACATTTATAATTGTCTTGGATCTTTTGTTTGTGTAAATTTGCATTTACAAAAGTATGTACCCGTATCTTGGGAATATATGGCAACATTCTCACACCTAAGTCTCCTGCCTTTTGATAACACCTGTCTGGCAAAACTTCCACAATGCATGGTTATGGTTCAAAAGTTTCATTCTGAACAATTAGAGGCAAGTGGCAGTGCCCCATCCCAAAAGTGGCAAAAAGGTATTCATTCCACAGAGAAATTACCTCCAAGTTAATTAAGCAACAGAATGATACATTATACTGCACATAAAAAATGCAACCCCTGCAGGTTCACACTGAATCCGTGCCCACCAACCTTGAAAATACAGTACAGACACCTTTATGCCCTAAAATGCATAGGTTTCTATGTAACTAATGTGACTGAAAGCCAGCATTTGCAAATAAATACCCCTGAACGAAGAACCTCCAATTATAATATTATTTAAGATGCTCATACAGTAATTTTTCTCATAAGAAACATTTTAAACCAAATAGAATTCATATGTGGATGTAGTTAATAAAATACAGACAACACTTTTGTGTATAAGAACTAAAAAGGAGAAGCTTGGAGAGACATTAAACTCTTGATAGATGTGAGATTGTACACATTTCTTGAAGGCTTCTCAGAAAAATCTCAAACAATGTATCCGTTTTTGTTCAAAACAGCAATATTAATTTTTGTCATGTTATTATGAATAAGTAACATTATTTTGGGGGAGACTTTGACATACATCGACACATATATCTTAATAAAAAAAATATTAAATAATTATGAATGACAAATATAAGAATTGATTGTTAACTAAACATCACCATATATATGCTATATACATCTATCTTTATACAATAACGATGCTTATTTTATTTTATAACATCGTTTGAATACTAAATTACAACTTCATCATAGTCATCCCCTAAAAATATCCAGTTCATTTTGACAACATAATTCAATATTCATTATGCAGAGAATTTTTTTATTGCCGCATCAAAAAAAATTACTTGAATTTATATCAGTAAAGAATATTTCTGTTCATAAATCAGTAATTTTTGATTAAGACATTATTTTTTATAACTTTACATTTGTAAAATAAAGTGATAAACCATTGATAATTACTTCCAAGATGTTCATAAAGCAATTTCTTTATTGCATAAATATATTATTGCAAGAAATAGGATGGTAGGCTATTTGAATAAAAATATTATTCATGAGAATAACATAATTAGAATATTTCTACAGTTTTGAAATATAATTTCTTCAATCACATACATTATAGTGTAAAGAAATGTTCTGGAACTTTATAGCATATTCTTTTCAAACTAGTAAATAATGAGGTAATAGAAATTGTATTTTAAGATTTATCTGTATAATAAATAGAAACTTTTATTTTAAGAATAACTATGAGAATAATCTAACCTAATTTCAGTTCTAAACTAACCAATAGCTATTACATATAGTCCTAACAACTGTTTGTTTACTTCCTTTACATTCAGCATACTAGCTAGCAATGGGTTTCCAAATATGGAAAGGCATACCAAGCTTTGGCTATGCTTTACTGTAGTAAGCCTAGCAACCATGCCCAGCTGATAGGAATGTAGATGAGCCAACCAATGGCAAGTCCACCTGGCCAGTTTCTGCAGCCAGTAAGACTCACAGACAGTCTCAAGGCCAGGCCACAAGCCAGTGAGCCAGACAGCCAGCCAGAGCAGCTACTGCAGGGCTCTGCTGACTAGGCAGCAGTTGGAACCTCCCACTCCCTAGGCTAGATAGGTGCTGAGCCTGGCTGCAAAGCAGCTGATACCAGCTGAGCCTGAGGTATACAGAGAGGGGAGGGAGGCCAGGAGGGGGAAGAGGCTAAAAATAAAGTGACCATGCTTTCTCAGAAGCAACAGTGAACAGAGGAGTATTCTCTCATGCAGCAGAGTGTAACTTTTACCCTTACAGTAATTGTATTACAAGCATTATGCAGTGAATTTATATACCTTTTACAACACTATTACAAGTAAGCTTATTTTAATTTCAATCTTATTAATGTCAATAACAGCCCTCAATAACTGAAAGTTTTAATCAAGGTAAAATAAAGTCTAAAACTATATCTGCATATCACTGTTAGAGATATAGAATAATTATCAGTTCCTTGGAGTATTAACAACAATGTAAGAAAAGGAGAATATTATCCCTCACTGCCACCAGCCCCAGAATCATCACACTGACAGACATAGACGTTAGTCTTCCCCGTCATTACAATGACCAATCACCAGATCACAAGAGTTAGCTGCCGATCTTGCCCTTGGCAATAGTCATGAGATTGCAACTGCCATCATCAAAAACTATTATTAGAGCACATGAAACCACCCTGCAATGTATAGGCTAGGTATCGTTAATTCGACTAAAGGTAAAGTTAGAGGCCTAAACGGTAAATTTATTTCAAATTCGTGATACAATTTATTTACGAGTCATAACAAAATGACAATCAGGACCTACCTTATCGAGGCCGATAACCAGGAATGCTCCACCGCCAGCGGCTTCAGTGATAATTCCCACATATTTGGGATTGACGGCACAAAATGTAGAATCCCAAGAGCTTTTAGTTATCCTGATATTGTCATAACACTGGTCTCTCTTCAACGCTTGACCAAACACATGGCGAAACTTGCTCTGGCGAACCACACGGAACGACATCTGGAAAAGTGCAAACAATCCAGCATCAATGTAAACATGAAGTATGCCATAAAATCATTTCGCAACAACATTATTTTAAACATATACCTCTCATACAAACAATACCTTTGCTGATATGGGAACAGCCTTCAAACTACGTCATAAAAACGAAGTTCAGCGAAGGTATATTCCACACAGTATCCGCTTCAAGATCACAACCGACCCCCAACAGGAACTCCGTATTGTGCGCATGCGCTTTTGGTCACTACGCTCGCGCCGGGTACCAACAACCTATGTAGATACGACAAGGGGCGCAGAGAGCGTCAAGCGACCGGTGGTGTGGAGTTCTGTTTTTTTTTTGGCTGTACCAGGGGCAATGAATCTTAGAATGTAAGTATTATATGAATAATATCAACGATAGCAAATTACATATAATTTCATCAATACGTCACTCAAACATGATATGGAAGGATAATTAAAAGAAACAGACATGTGTAACGAAGTCATAAATAAACTATAAGAAGCCTGATGACGTCATGATATAAATACACATTTTCAACAAAGATGTTTGAGCGCATTTTTTTTATTCTCAACATGTTCACTGTATGGGGCTTTGGAGAACCATACGGGTTTGTTGTAAAATAGAACCATAAGCTTACTCATGCAGACGTTTCCCGCCAATTAAAACAATTATGCACTGCATATATATACTGCAAGAAGATAATAATTCACATTTAATTTAAACGTTTTGGTAAATGTGGCCGAAACAATATTTGCTTAATAGCTGATTGTAAGATGTAAGCTATTGTAACACGTCACAGATTTATTTATATGATAAGTGAAGTATATTCCAGGCGTACAATTAAGTAGACAAGAGGAATTAAGAATGGGAACTTACATTTGTAGTGTTTGATGAAACAGAACGTTCACTGCAACATTTATCGATGTATCTCGGCGAAACGCACTATACCTTCGAGAATCTTAGGTTTAGAATAAGTTTCGGTGATTAATGTTTGCAATTTATATTTGCTGTACAAGAGGTTGTGATCGAGCCTGCATGCAGTGCAGAAATAAATACACTCAGTCGAAATTTGAATGTGTTGAAGATGTTTAAGTAAACACGTTGACCTGTGGCTTTGCTTGAAAATAGAAACACACGAGGTTGAAGGTTTTATTGGGTCGAATATTTATGTAAACGTAAATTTGTTGAGAATACAAATAAATACGTAATTGAGCTACACTGATATATTCTGATCTTTAATTCGCTCGTATTTTGCGTTTTACAATAAAGTCTATATTACCACGTCATTCTACCTATGATTTGTTGTTTTCGGTACGCCAGCGTTGAAAGTTACATATTGATAACGTACCAAATTTAGAGATAGGAAATGTATTATGACGTCATAATGAAACCAACGTAAAAGCGACAGCACGGATTTTGGGCGATAACAAAAACTTATTTTTTAAGGCTGTTCTGCTTAGCAAAGACGAGAGAGAAAAACTTTTTTTTCAAATAACGGCAATTCCGAATATACTACAACACTAAAATTCTGTGGGGTAACGTTATGAATATTTTAGTTCAAATGGGTATTTTTTTACTCTTTTTCCGCTCTCATGCATTATTCGTCGTGCAGGTCGTTGAGCGGCTCGGTTTTGTTCTGTTTAGCAAAAAAGAGAAACACTGAGAGAATAATCGTTTCTCAAATAAACAGCATAATAAAGACGTGGTTGTGCGCCACAAATAAGACGCCCAACACCAATTTGTCGCATCCCCATGATAAGCAACCCAAACCCCATTGAAGAGGAAAATCGCCCGGGGGAGGGGAGGGGGATCCTAATATATTGCTAGGTTTGCGAGAAAAGCAAATTGATGAAAGATAAACCACGGGTGGTCTTTCTACCACACAATTCGATCGATGTATTTGCAAAATATCGCGGGCCGTGTAGGACCACAAAGGCCACAGCGCATCAGGAACGCCGGCAAGCTTCTGCTGGAGCGTGCACAGGACGAAACGCCAGTTTTTAGAATACTACTGTAGCAGTATAAACATGCCAGGTGGCGCTAGTAGACCTATAAAAGGTCAAAGTTCACCAAGGGTTGGCACTTGATTCGGTTGATTGACGATCGTTTGACGACACTCGAGTAGCGACAACCCGTGAGATTGCACGTAAACGCTAACAGATTACCTGCACATTCGGTCAGCATTTGTCAAACATGACTTCCACAGACACAGCAAGCGATAAACCTGACTTCAACGGCAAATACGAACATGTTCGGAGCGAAAACCTTGAAGCATTTCTTGCAGAAAACGGTATGGTACTGCCACTGGCACTGCCACTGGTCACCGAGTAACCTCGGGAGACCCACTCTGTTCCGCCGGCGGAACGGAACAGAGTGGGTCTCCCGAGGCTAGTCACCGAGGTGACATATGGCTATGGCTATGCCATGAACTTGATGAAGCCTTGAAGGCATGACAACATTGATATGCATATATGGCACCAGACAGTGTGGCAGTCTGCCAGTGCTTGGCGCTTGTACCGGTTGTACCCTCTCTAGACTAAAAAAAAAAGTCAAAGTCATAAATGGTAGACTCACGTTTCGGCCCATATTTTCCGCGAATTTGGCGCCATCGCTCTAAAAATCACTGACCTGACAAAGCAACCCTGTGCAATTTTAATGATACCAAACTTATGTGTGTACTGCAAAGTTATCCTTTTTTAAGACACAAACAATATTTCTCCATGCTGACACTCCATGGCACGAAACACAGTTTCGCAAACATACTAAAGCACACGTCATAAGATGACATAGTTGCCATGGCCCAGAACGTGCTCTGAGCTATATTTGTACCAGCCACGCATGCCATGGCAACTATAAAGCCTTTCATTGTCTGGGATTTAGTTAGATTTGTGACAAAGTGTCTGCTGCCAATGGAGTGTCAGCATGGAGAAATATTGTTTGTGTCTTAAAAAAGGATAACCTCGGAATTTATGCCTTTTTTTGCAGAAATTTATATTAAAGTTGCATGACGAGTTCTTTCCCGCCAAAACTAAGCCCAGGCGAAGTTTATATCAAAATTTGCAGAAAACTTGATTGTTCCATTCCATAAATTCAGAAACCTGATAAACCTCGCCGTTTCGGCTGTGGTGTGGCAAACGTGTCTATCTCGTGACACCACAGCACTGTGTCGCGGCACTGCTACTATTTAGTTCCAATTATGATAGCATTTCCCTGCTTCCATCCCATGTACAGATAGAGATATCAGATAAGAATCATATATATAAACCATTTCTAGTACATACCGGTACATCTTACATTTTTTCATGAATAGCTGGGGATATAGCAAAGCATCGCGAAGCACACAAACTGATGACGTTTACCACTGAAATGAAAATTTGTGGTAAATTGATATCACGGGCAAGGCTAAGAGACACTATTTGGCAGTCTGGCATGAGTATACACAAAACCAATCTTGAATGATTCAAGGACTGATTCTTATTTGTATTTTGACCTGTTTAGTTTTGGCGGGAAAGAGCTCCACATGCAACTTTAAAAATTGAGCTCTATTGCTCAGAAATAGATTTTAATCTTACTTTCCTTTCTTTGTCCACCATTTCTTCTTATACAGGGGTAGGTGCTATAATGTTATATAGGAGATGCCAAAAGAATAATCCCATTAGTACTGGTACTTAGTGGTAAATTTACATTATGTCATATCTGGTTACAGGTTAGTCTATACATTTAGTTCCAATTATGATAGCATTTCCCTGCTTCCATCCCATGTACAGATAGAGATATCAGATAAGAATCATATATATAAACCATTTCTAGTACATACCGGTACATCTTACATTTTTTCATGAATAGCTGGGGATATAACTTATATCCCCAGCTGTTCATTATAAGTTATATAGCAGGTATGACATGACATATATCTCTTTATATTTCTTTCAGGAGCGCCATGGATGATCAGAAAGATGGCCACTAAGACTTCACCTAATTACCTTGTGAAGCAAGAAGGTGACAAGTTTGAGATGAAGATGGTCAGTCTGATGATGACTAAGGAGTTTAACTTCACCATTGGTCAGGACTATGAGGAGGCCCAGCATAACAACAAGCTCTACAAGGTAAGTACATGGTAATGTAGTTGAAAGCCTAGAAAGTAATTCCTCAATCAAGGGTATGTGAGGACACTTCAAAGAAACACATCCACAACTATTTGAACAGATCAAGCTGGCAATAGGACAAAACTATTCATGGAATAAATTTGACACAAACAAAAATCTGGTCCATAATGGTGTGCCTGTCATTTCTCAGGTTGCTCAATAAATAGCTTAGCAACACAAAATAAAATTTTTACTGGTATTAACTTTTTCTGGTTAATCCTGCGAATATAGTTATAAGTATAAAAAGGAGATTGCCATTAATGTTATTGGTGGTGTTTCTGGCAAGTTATATACTTGATATTGGAATATATTGCCTTACTCTAGCTGGTGTATGCAATTTAAGTGACACTTCACTCCTTCCATAGATCTCTCCCAGCTGGGATGGTGGTAAAGTGGTCCTTGTCATGGAGCCTAAAGACCCAGATAGCGGCTTGAAAAGTCAGAAGCACACCAGGGAACTGAACGGCGATGAATTTATACTGGTAAGAAGGATAAACATGTTCTTTGGGCATGGGATTGAGTAATTCTATAGAGCATTATTTAACCTCTTCAGGCCTGAATTTCTGAGGGCCGGATTATCTCTGCCTATCTGAACCCCAACATTTTCGGGGTCCCGGCCTGAAGCGGTTAAAGAATAACCTCCAAGGAAAAATTTCACTAACACAACAACAAAAAAAACGAAAAAAACAAAAAAATTAACACAACAATTTGTCAACATTATAATGTTGCAACTTTTCTTTCGCAGACGATGGAAGTGGGAGACGTCACATGTCGTCGATACTTCAAGAAAGTGGAGGCTTAACTTGCCCTTTGGCCAGCTAGCGAGGACCGGACGGACCCGATCGCTGTGCCTCAGTGTGCCTCAAGTAACTGCCCATTCCAAGCGGACCGTCAGCTTTCTATATCTGTCGAGCCTCACGCTATGGCTAAGGCGCAGTGTGCTAGCGATGATAGCAGGTCTCTTTAGTTTTCACCCAGGTTGTAGGGGCTCAAGGGGAAGGTCGACGTTGTACCCAGGCGGATCCTTGTCGCAGAGGAATGATGTCACTATAAGGCATGAGAACCTTTCTTGTTATGATGTTATAGATTCGATGGGCTGTTACAAAGGGAAAGTTGGCATTTTAGATTAATGCTACTGTGCTATTCGTTGAGTTTGCGCCCAAGAGACCGAGTTGAAGGCAGACTTATTGCCCTACATCGTCATAGATAAACGTGTTTCTGAAATAGGAAGGTTCCCTACTGATGGTCACGTCACAGTGACACGTAGTGTCGCTCTGTGTCTGACCGACTCTACGACGGTCTACCACATGGGAGTTTCCTGGTAACTTAATCCATCATTCCGTCTGGGATCAATGGAGTCATTATTGCAATCCTTCTGTCTGGGATCAATGGAGTCATTATTGCAATCCTTCTGTCGGGGATCAATGGAGTCATTATTGCAATCCTTCTGTCTGGGATCAATGGAGTCATTATTGCAATCCTTCTGTCGGGGATCAATGGAGTCATTATTGCAATCCTTCTGTCGGGGATCAATGAAGTCATTATTGCAATCATTCTGCTCGGGTCAATGAAGTACTATTGTGGTCGTAGTTAATCGTGTTTTGTGGGAGGGGGTTCAAACTGTGATAAAAGGTAATTGTTATCTGTTGTTACCTTAATGAAGAGGAGAAAATCCGATGGTATATAATTATGTACCCACTGTTATATGGTGAAATGGCTTAACAAGCCATATGTGATAGATATAAGCGGACGCAAAATAACATCGATTAATTGATTCGTACAACATAAGATTTCACTCGGCATAATGGTTGACGAAGAAAAACGATTCCTATGCATTTATAAAAGCTTGCGATGTTATAGACTTGAAGAATCGAGCTATATTTTTGTAACCGGTCGAAATAAGTTCATAAATGTGATATTCAATCTATATAGCTTACATACACAATATAGTTACAACGCGTAGCTCTATATGTTGGAAGGACGTTATCTGTTATAAAGACAAAGTGCCATGTGCAATGCGGTGATTAATCAAGGCTGGACTGAAGGGTGGTACTTTTGCTATGTGACCTTTACATTTATATTTTTTAATTTATTTTTGAGTTTAAAGCGGTATAATAAATAGAGGTGGGACTCCTACCCCAGGTGTGTTGCACTCTGTTGCTGACATTTTGTGTTCACATTTACCTTTGTCCGGTCTTGGCGAACTTTCTGGTGCATCAGCCCAGCGGTCGGTCGTGGGTTCTAGCCCCCTCGCTCGTGCAAATATCAATGCTGTGCGGCATAAATATTCGATATCATTCGACAAGAGTTAATTGTTTTCTCTGGAGGCATGGCTCTTTTACCATTCCCATGGTCGTGATATGATCTTTTAGGTAAATGAGTCTTACTTAAGCCAACAAATCACTGTACGGTGTCCAGTTCATGCTACATTTATGATCGCTGGATTAATGTATGGCGGGAAACCATGTTCTAAGTAGATAAAAATGGAAACTATGGGCGTGGTCGAGGTGTTAGTGGTGTTGATAGGTGTTCCACTGTGTACGGTAACCGGCCTCGATGTCCTGCAAATATCGACCGGTCCTTGGGCCTTTCAGTCGGACCCGACAGTAAATGTCTGCACCGAACCCTTTAGGAATTATGTGCATGTGGAATTTTCGTGAGTTGTTCGAAGTCGATTCTCCCATTTGTTTAGCAATGGGTGTATGAATTTAATCTCAAATCCAGATAGATCGTTAGATATATATATATGCATGGTACAACGAAGATGTAGATCTACATGGATTCTGAATACTAATTTCACTTGTATTTTACTCCTGTTCGCGTTATGCTAGCTTTGTGAGTGTGCTCTTCTGCCGTGTCGATGTAAACGATACGGCTAGAACGGCGTAGTGGTTAGAACATGCTCATATTCCGTTAGAATAATTAGTAATGGCATGGTCAATTGGGTTCTTCTAACGTCTTTGCGGTGTATCTCTTAGCACAGTGTTCATCATTTACTCGGTAACATCAATATAACCGATAATGAGATTTGCAGCCCAGCTTGATGTTGAGGAAATATCTACAAGCTGAATTATATCTAACGGGGCTCAAGGCCAGATTCTCTTGAAAGATTAAGATCTTAAAAGAATTACGTTATATTGACCGACGGTTGTATTTCTCTTATACCTATATATTTTCACAGAATGCTCTTATATTTTATCTCAAAATGTTCTATATTTTGATATATTTTCAAAAGAAGACTCCTAGATTTTGGTGGTAGGCCGCTAGGAGGCCTGACCAAGGCTGCGCAGTGTTCTGGTTCACTTTCTATAGACGCTCGGTCACGTGTTTTCACTTTCCTGGGGTCGTCAGCCAGCACCACCGCCGCGGCGCCCTCTGGTGGGCCTCACCAATCTGACGTCATTTTCAAATATTATAAATTTGAAGTGGTTAACAACTATAAATAGTGGCTTGTATTCCCTGTCATAATGAGACTTAAACAATTTGATATCCAGTGGACTTTTTTTCACATGGAGAGCAATGTATTTGGCGAGAACGATCAATTTTCGAGGGATTGACTAGGTTAGTGGCCTCCTGATTTGGAGCTCCCAGTCCTTGTCGAAGTGTTCGCGGTTTTTTTTGGAGATTGACATAACAGGGACTGCTGTAAAATCGATAACTCTTTAGTGTTTTTTGTCTAACGGTCGATGTATTAGTTTCATTACTGAATAAATTAGTACTCCAAGAAATTGATTTTAATTGTTTTATTTTTAATATATATAAATCCGTTGGTTACATTGATAAATAACTATACATGTAAAGGAATCCGTTGGTTACAGATACTTTGATCAATAACGATACATGTAAGGGACTCTGATTATCAATACGATAACTTTGCAAAGTTTGAAAACTAACACTTGCCCGTTTATGCCTCAATATTAATATATTCGACAACAAATAAACTGCCCAGTTTCTGATCATTCTTAATCTTCCATTTAACATTCATAACGTTCTTTGTCTAATTCCTAGTTCTGGTCATTCCTAATCTTCAACTTAACATTCATAACGTTCTTTGTCTAATTCCTAGTTCTGGTCGCTTCTAATCTTCAACTTAACATTCATAACGTTCTTTGTCTCATTCCAAGTTCTGGTCATTCCTAATGTTAAACTTAACATTCATAACGTTCTTAGTCTAATTCCTAGTTCTGGTCATTCCTAATCTTCAACTTAACATTCATAACGTTCTTTGTCTAATTCCTGAGTTCGTCCCCAACAGTATATAATGGCACGTTCGTATCTTCAGATATCTGGCTGTTACATCAATAGTAATATGTCTTGTATCAAGGCCATAGTCAATAACTTATGTTAAATACTAATAATCGTACCATATAATGCCATAAATAATCAATAATTTATGTTACACAATAATGAATAATCATACCATACAGATCACTGTAGAGGACATCCACTGGAACGGTTCATGTTAGACCCCACGAGATTGATAGTTGTAGTAAATGGTACGCGTGAGTGACATGTGAGCTACTCGGAATCAATGATTGGCCCAAACTCTCGACGGGTGTACTGGTGGTGGTCAGAGCTCCCCCCAGTCGTTGGCGTGGTCGGGGAGGCGGGCCTGGGGTCGGTGGGTGTACTGGTGGGGGTCAGAGCTCCCCCCAGTCGTTGGCGCGGTCGGGGAGGCGGGCCTGAGGTCGGTGTGTGTACTGGTGGGGGTCGTCCAGGCGGAGGGAGGCCACGCTAGCCGGGCGGGCCGCCGTGCGCTGTAGGTGCTCGGCCTCCACGCTCCGCAGCAGGGCCAGGGACCCCCCACTGACCGCGTGTACGTCATAGGCCAGGGCGTCCCGCTGGGCGGCCAGCATCTGACTCACCTCCTCCAACACATAGGTCGTCTGGAAAAGACCATGACACATCTGACACAAAAGATAGCGTCAAACGAATAAAATGACACCACACGGATAAAATGATGGCACGAGGATAAAATGACGTCACACACGGATAAAATGACGTCACGCGGATAAAATGACGTCACACGGATAAAATGACGTCACATGGCCAGCAATGACGTCACTTATAACAGTAGGCCTACCACACAATGTACCAGGCGTTTCAAAATAATTTGAGAGAAATTCGAGGAAGCCAACATGGTTAACACGATATTACAGACGACATTACCTTTGGATTAACCAGTAGGAAGTGCTTTCCGGTGTTCCTGTCTCTCTCGATCACCGTGGCGAGATTGTCCAGTATGACGTCACCCATACACTGGGGTCCCATAGCACACTGCGAGCGACACACTAACGCCACCTTCCGGCGATAGGCCGCAACCATCGAACCAAGGCATTCTTCCTGTCAATCACCAAATGTAACTATCCATCATTTGTCTATTTTATTTTGTCTACGTAATGGTGCCATTATGTCATCTAAGTGTTAACATGTCACACTAAATCCACTCTTTCTTTATGTTATAGTCGCATATTAATGCTCAATTCGCGGAGGAGCAGCAAGGTCTGTGGGTCAGCGCTCAGTTTGCTCTCACCAGTCTCGTCAGGTGCTCCTCATCGTCGGCTCGTTTGGTCACGTGATAGGACGCCGGGTCATCGCGCTGGCGACGAAGGTCAAGGTCGACGGCGTAGATGACGATGTCTTGAAGTGAGCGTCCGAGCGCGATGACATATTCCATCTGGGCTGCGGGGCTGTGCAGCATACGCCAGGCCTCCGACACCAGAGAGCTGCCCTGGGGAACACACAACACTCGGCATGGGACAGTAAGACACGGGGGACACGCAGTGTGATGGCTAAGTGACAAGCACATGTGTACCCAGGTATCATGTGATGTAATAAACAGGGAGCTTTGGCCAAAGGGATACGTCGCAGGACTAAATCTTATACCTTTTACCCATATTCCACTTCCCGGTCATGTTAGTGATAAAACACGGAGATACTGTATATAAATTGAGATGCACAGATCTTAGATTTTATCATAGCACTACATAATAAATATCATTAGGGTAAACCACAAAGCACATATTGAGATGCATGATTTAGCACAAGTATTTTAGATATCGCACTCCTAGCAGCAGGGTGTGTACCTGGTGTATAGTGTTCCTGAGGAGCAGGGTCTGTACCTGGTGTATAGTGTTCTTGAGGAGCAGGGTTTGTACCTGGTGTATAGTGTTCCTGAGGAGCAGGGTTTGTACCTGGTGTATAGTGTTCTTGAGGAGCAGGGTTTGTACCTGGTGTATAGTGTTCCTGAGGAGCAGGGTATGTACCTGGTGTATAGTGTTCCTGATGAGCAGGGTCTGTACCTGGTGTATAGTCTTCCTGAGGAGCAGGGTTTGTACCTGGTGTATAGTGTTCCTGAGGAGCAGGGTTTGTACCTGGTGTATAGTGTTCCTGAGGAGCAGGGTTTGTACCTGGTGTATAGTGTTCCTGAGGAGCAGGGTTTGTACCTGGTGTATAGTGTTCATGAGGAGCAGGGTTTGTACCTGGTGTATAATGTTCCTGAGGAGCAGGGTCTGTACCTGGTGTATAGTGTTCCTGAGGAGCAGGGTTTGTACCTGGTGCATAGTGTTCATGAGGAGCAAGGTTTGTACCTGGTGTATAGTGTTCCTGAGGAGCAGGGTCTGTACCTGGTGTATAGTGTTCCTGAGGAGCAGGGTTTGTACCTGGTGCATAGTGTTCATGAGGAGCAAGGTTTGTACCTGGTGTATAGTGTTCCTGAGGAGCAGGGTCTGTACCTGGTGTATAGTGTTCCTGAGGAGCAGGGTTTGTACCTGGTGTATAGTGTTCCTGAGGAGCAGGGTTTGTACCTGGTGTATAGTGTTCCTGAGGAGCAGGGTATGTACCTGGTGTATAGTGTTCCTGATGAGCAGGGTCTGTACCTGGTGTATAGTCTTCCTGAGGAGCAGGGTTTGTACCTGGTGTATAGTGTTCCTGAGGAGCAGGGTTTGTACCTGGTGTATAATGTTCCTGAGGAGCAGGGTCTGTACCTGGTGTATAGTGTTCCTGAGGAGCAGGGTTTGTACCTGGTGCATAGTGTTCATGAGGAGCAAGGTTTGTACCTGGTGTATAGTGTTCCTGAGGAGCAGGGTCTGTACCTGGTGTATAGTGTTCCTGAGGAGCAGGGTTTGTACCTGGTGCATAGTGTTCATGAGGAGCAAGGTTTGTACCTGGTGTATAGTGTTCCTGAGGAGCAGGGTCTGTACCTGGTGTATAGTGTTCCTGAGGAGCAGGGTTTGTACCTGGTGTATAGTGTTCCTGAGGAGCAGGGTTTGTACCTGGTGTATAGTGTTCCTGAGGAGCAGGGTTTGTACCTGGTGTATAGTGTTCCTGAGGAGCAGGGTTTGTACCTGGTGTATAGTGTTCCTGAGGAGCAGGGTCTGTAACTGGTGTGTAGTGTTCCTGAGGAACAGGGTCTGTACCTGGTGTATAGTGTTCCTGAGGAGCAGGGTCTGTACCTGGTGTATAGTGTTCCCGAGGAGCAGGGTTTGTACCTGGTGTATAATGTTCCTGAGGAGCAGGGTTTGTACCTGGTGTATAGTGTTCCCGAGGAGCAGGGTTTGTACCTGGTGTATAATGTTCCTGAGGAGCAGGGTTTGTACCTGGTGTATAGTGTTCCTGAGGAGCAGGGTCTGTACCTGGTGTATAGTGTTCCTGAGGAGCAGGGTTTGTACCTGGTGTATAGTGTTCCTGAGGAGCAGGGTCTGTACCTGGTGTATAGTGTTCCCGAGGAGCAGGGTTTGTACCTGGTGTATAGTGTTCCTGAGGAGCAGGGTTTGTACCTGGTGCATAGTGTTCATGAGGAGCAAGGTTTGTACCTGGTGTATAGTGTTCCTGAGGAGCAGGGTTTGTACCTGGTGTATAATGATCCTGAGGAGCAGGGTTTGTACCTGGTGTATAATGTTCCTGAGGAGCAGGGTCTGTACCTGGTGTATAATGTTCCTGAGGAGCAGGGTCTGTACCTGGTGTATAGTGTTCCCGAGGAGCAGGGTTTGTACCTGGTGTATAGTGTTCCTGAGGAGCAGGGTTTGTACCTGGTGCATAGTGTTCATGAGGAGCAAGGTTTGTACCTGGTGTATAGTGTTCCTGAGGAGCAGGGTTTGTACCTGGTGTATAATGATCCTGAGGAGCAGGGTTTGTACCTGGTGTATAATGTTCCTGAGGAGCAGGGTCTGTACCTGGTGTATAATGTTCCTGAGGAGCAGGGTTTGTACCTGGTGTATAGTGTTCCCGAGGAGCAGGGTTTGTACCTGGTGTATAATGTTCCTGAGGAGCAGGGTTTGTAACTGGTGTATAGTGTTCATGAGGAGCAGGGTTTGTACCTGGTGTATAATGTTCCTGAGGAGCAGGGTCTGTACCTGGTGTATAATGTTCCCGAGGAGCAGGGTTTGTACCTGGTGTATAGTGTTCCTGAGGAGCAGGGTTTGTACCTGGTGTATAGTGTTCCTGAGGAGCAGGGTCTGTACCTGGTGTATAGTGTTCCCGAGGAGCAGGGTTTGTACCTGGTGTATAATGTTCTTGAGGAGCAGGGTCTGTACCTGGTGTATAGTGTTCCTGAGGAGCAGGGTTTGTACCTGGTGTATAGTGTTCCTGAGGAGCAGGGTCTGTACCTGGTGTATAGTGTTCCCGAGGAGCAGGGTCTGTACCTGGTGTATAGTGTTCCCGAGGAGCAGGGTTTGTACCTGGTGTATAATGTTCCTGAGGAGCAGGGTCTGTACCTGGTGTATAGTGTTCCCGAGGAGCAGGGTTTGTACCTGGTGTATAATGTTCCTGAGGAGCAGGGTCTGTACCTGGTGTATAGTGTTCCTGAGGAGCAGGGTTTGTACCTGGTGTATAGTGTTCCTGAGGAGCAGGGTCTGTACCTGGTGTATAGTGTTCCCGAGGAGCAGGGTTTGTACCTGGTGCATAGTGTTCATGAGGAGCAAGGTTTGTACCTGGTGTATAGTGTTCCTGAGGAGCAGGGTTTGTACCTGGTGTATAATGTTCCTGAGGAGCAGGGTCTGTACCTGGTGTATAGTGTTCCTGAGGAGCAGGGTTTGTACCTGGTGTATAGTGTTCCTGAGGAGCAAGGTTTGTACCTGGTGTATAGTGTTCCTGAGGAGCAGGGTCTGTACCTGGTGTATAATGTTCCTGAGGAGCAGGGTCTGTACCTGGTGTATAGTGTTCCTGAGGAGCAAGGTTTGTACCTGGTGTATAGTGTTCCTGAGGAGCAGGGTTTGTACCTGGTGTATAGTGTTCCTGAGGAGCAAGGTTTGTACCTGGTGTATAATGTTCCTGAGGAGCAGGGTCTGTACCTGGTGTATAGTGTTCCTGAGGAGCAGGGTTTGTACCTGGTGCATAGTGTTCATGAGGAGCAAGGTTTGTACCTGGTGTATAGTGTTCCTGAGGAGCAGGGTCTGTACCTGGTGTATAGTGTTCCCGAGGAGCAGGGTTTGTACCTGGTGTATAATGTTCCTGAGGAGCAGGGTCTGTACCTGGTGTATAGTGTTCCCGAGGAGCAGGGTTTGTACCTGGTGCATAGTGTTCATGAGGAGCAAGGTTTGTACCTGGTGTATAGTGTTCCTGAGGAGCAGGGTTTGTACCTGGTGTATAGTGTTCCTGAGGAGCAGGGTTTGTACCTGGTGTATAATGTTCCTGAGGAGCAGGGTCTGTACCTGGTGTATAGTGTTCCTGAGGAGCAGGGTTTGTACCTGGTGTATAGTGTTCCTGAGGAGCAGGGTTTGTACCTGGTGTATAATGTTCCTGAGGAGCAGGGTCTGTACCTGGTGTATAGTGTTCCTGAGGAGCAGGGTTTGTACCTGGTGCATAGTGTTCATGAGGAGCAAGGTTTGTACCTGGTGTATAGTGTTCCTGAGGAGCAGGGTTTGTACCTGGTGTATAGTGTTCCTGAGGAGCAGGGTTTGTACCTGGTGTATAATGTTCCTGAGGAGCAGGGTCTGTACCTGGTGTATAGTGTTCCTGAGGAGCAGGGTTTGTACCTGGTGCATAGTGTTCATGAGGAGCAAGGTTTGTACCTGGTGTATAGTGTTCCTGAGGAGCAGGGTCTGTACCTGGTGTATAGTGTTCCTGAGGAGCAGGGTTTGTACCTGGTGCATAGTGTTCATGAGGAGCAAGGTTTGTACCTGGTGTATAGTGTTCCTGAGGAGCAGGGTCTGTACCTGGTGTATAGTGTTCCTGAGGAGCAGGGTTTGTACCTGGTGCATAGTGTTCATGAGGAGCAAGGTTTGTACCTGGTGTATAGTGTTCCTGAGGAGCAGGGTCTGTACCTGGTGTATAGTGTTCCTGAGGAGCAGGGTTTGTACCTGGTGTATAATGTTTCTGAGGAGCAGGGTTTGTACCTGGTGTATAGTGTTCCTGAGGAGCAGGGTTTGTACCTGGTGCATAGTGTTCATAAGGAGCAAGGTTTGTACCTGGTGTATAGTGTTCCTGAGGAGCAGGGTCCGTACCTGGTGTATAGTGTTCCTGAGGAGCAGGGTTTGTATCTGGTGTGTAGTGTTCCTGAGGAGCAGGGTCTGTACCTGGTGTATAGTGTTCCTGAGGAGCAGGGTTTGTACCTGGTGTATAGTGTTTCTGAGGAGCAGGGTTTGTACCTGGTGTATAGTGTTCCTGAGGAGCAGGGTCTGTACCTGGTGTATAGTGTTCCTGAGGAGCAGGGTATGTACCTGGTGTATAGTGTTCATGAGGAGCAGGGTTTGTACCTGGTGTATAGTGTTCCTGAGGAGCAGGGTTTGTACCTGGTGTATAGTGTTCCTGAGGAGCAGGGTCTGTACCTGGTGTGTAGTTTTCCTGAGGAGCAGGGTTTGTACCTGGTGTATAGTGTTCCTGAGGAGCAGGGTATGTACCTGGTGTATAGTGTTCATGAGGAGCAGGGTTTGTACCTGGTGTATAGTGTTCCTGATGAGCAGGGTCTGTACCTGGTGTATAGTCTTCCTGAGGAGCAGGGTTTGTACCTGGTGCATAGTGTTCCTGAGGAGCAGGGTGTGTACCTGGTGTATAGTGTTCCTGAGGAGCAGGGTCTGTACCTGGTGTGTAGTTTTCCTGAGGAGCAGGGTTTGTACCTGGTGTATAGTGTTCCTGAGGAGCAGGGTTTGTACCTGGTGTATAGTGTTCCTGAGGAGCAGGGTTTGTACCTGGTGTATAGTGTTCCTGAGGAGCAGGGTTTGTACCTGGTGTATAGTGTTCCTGAGGAGCAGCCACCGATGAACAGTGAGCCAGTCTTGTTGCTTTTTGGCTTGCAGGATCTCACCGTCGATGTAACCACAGGCGGCGCGTAGGTTGGAGCTGTTGTTCGGGTTACTACGGTCAGGAGGTCCGCCATATTGGAAGTGGAACGCAGCCTGTAGACGTGACAAACATGGCAGACTGACAACTGCGGTAATGTGGCTTTATATGTGAGATAAGTAACGCCTGCTATTCGACAAAACATATGGACGTTACACTAAGAAAAAAAAATTGGGGTGTGGATTAAAGAGAATAATGGGAAACACTAGAAACGGAAACACGAGTGATACCTTGTCCTTGTCCAGGAAGACGCTTTGGTACAGACTGGCCGGGTTGTGAGGAAATAACTCTTCGAATCTGACAAACAAATACTATTATATGTAGTATACAAAATGTGCATGCAAAAATTCACGTTACAATCAAGACTACAGTTATAATAATGCGTAACGTTAACCATATCATACATTGGAGATATATATCGATCTATAAGGGTTTACCCTACACCATATCGCCGCGATACATTATACTGGAGCCGCATTGAACCAGGGATTGACGTCAACATGGCGCAACCATTGATAAGCGGACAGCGCCCCGTTAACACTAAAGGCGACAATAATGAAGCTTAAAACACTGACTGTCTCTCGTCGTCGTTGATGAAGTGGAAGAGGAAGCGCTTGACGACGGGGATCAGCCTCCAGTCGTGTTGAGCCATCACCTGCAAGGTATCGAGGGGTAGGTTACACACTGGTGGGGCACGCATGGTGGCATCATCACTATCAGCATACGGACCACTCAATGACCACTCAATGACCATGTAGTCAATCTTCACAGGATTCGCTTTACACTAGCTGTCTTCGCGTACCGGGTCACCCTGTACCTGCTTCACTTCCCACCCGTTAGAACGCGGCTTGTGCCAAGCCGTGTCACTGTTATGAGAAGGTAAATAAGCACAGCTTACACAAGAGCAAAGACCATTTGCTTGCTTCCTTTAAGAAATTTCACTCAAAGCATGTAATCAGACAACTGACCCCCCTGCATTCTTACTTTCACGAAAAGAGGTTGGTGCAGGCCGCAGTGACGCTCGAAGTCGAGCGCGAAGCCTTTCTTCCTGTTGAGCGCGTCCTCCACCGACCACCGTGCCTGGTCCTCTCCCATGTAGACCCCGACCACAAAGTACTGCTTGCTGCGGTACAGAGCCAGCAGGTGCTCGTACACTGACGGCAGGACGAACAATAGGCAGGGGTGAGCAATGAAGGCAGACAGCAGGTGTTCGTACACTGACGGCAGGACGAACGATAGTCATGAAGGCAGACAGGTTCGCTGGCATCGAAAACTGCTTCAGTCATTTATTCTTTGACAACGCCATTTTCTTTTAGGTCTATGACGTACGTAATGATTTTAAAATATCAAACTGTATTTAGTATTCACAAAACTGAAAGGTATCTTCTTATAACTTTGGTACTTGATCCTTATTCTAAGACATTGTCGAATAGTAAATGCACTATTGGCTATTGACGTCGCGGCAAAAATAAACCCTAATGATTTTCTGCCCCCTTTTCTTATTATTATCTTGTGCTAATGTCTTGACTGACTTATTCTCCGTGAATTACTTAGATGCAAATGTTAAGCCTGTGGTTGTCCGCGTCTGATGTAGACATTTTCCAGGACCGACCTATCTTGGAGTAGACCTGGATGGCCTCGCCCCAACAGCCATCAGGGCCCCGGATGTAGCAGTGCTCGTGCAGCTCCACCTGGCGGACGAAGGGGTCCATCCTGCCGTAGAGTGGTGTGAAGCCACTGACAGCGCAGCATATAGCGATCTGGTGGAGGCCAAAGGTCACATCATTGCTCCGGTGACAATCAGTACAATAAGCGAACTATTTACAAAGAGAGAGGAGGGGGTGGGGGCGGGGGCTCTGGGAGGGGGTTCTTGAGTGTAAAAGCGAGGTTTGTTAGGTAAAATGAGCTGTTCAGTGGCGATTTTTACAGGAATTATCTCCGTGTATCTAAGATAAAATAAGATCAGTTTTATTTACCGTCGGTATTTAAACAATAAACATACATACAGTAAATACGTACAAGGTTCAATGCGGGAAAACATAGTACGACACTGCGGGTTACAAGTGTAGTAATCTAGTGACCAGTACAAACAAGAGAAATAAAGAGCAAAACATTTCGGAACCAAATTTAATTTTAATTTTGTCTATTAAACAATAAACATTAGTACAAGTGCTATTGACTGACAATGATAAAATGACATGAGTTGATGTGATAAATGTACATGTGATAATGAAACTATAACACCTCTAAAGGTGTTAACAGTGCATGATCCATGCACTCTGCCTGTCCCGCTTGGTTTGTCAGCCGTATGTTGTACTTGCCCTGTACGGCCCCTGGCGCATCCTGAACTTGGTCTGAGTGAACTGATCAACAAGGGGAGTCAGTTCATGGAAGGCACTTGTATCCAGCATCGAGAGGGCTGAGGACAGACCTGCCATGGAGAAACCACAGGATATAGGCTCACAGGTCCTGCCACATCTCATAGATAACTCGCCAGGACGGCTTCACGCATCGATCATTCCAAGGTCACGTCACCGGGGCAATATGTGAGCTATTATACAATAACCTGCCTTGTACTGCAGGAGTTTTCCCAGAGTGAAGCATGTCGCGTTGGTACAGACAGCACCGGGCATGGGCATTTACGAGCTCAAACAAACGACAAACAAATGACAAATCATATTTACAATAAATATTGTTCGTTGTCCATGTAATCTAATATAGCATCGTTACAAGTATGTACTATGTGCGTATCGTTGATATCAAACTGTCTTGAAGTAAATAACAGGAACAAAACTAACTATTTATGATAAATAGTTACGGTACTAGTAACTAACCACTGGTGTAACCACCCCGCCCCCCCTCCATCAGCAAGCCTGTAGTACGTTTTTTTATAACCCTACCCCCCATCCTGCAGTACGAACATTTAGGGTCAAAACTCGGACTGACCATGTGCGTCGCAGCCTGGGATGTGATAGATGAAGTTGGGGGCATCCTCAACCCTGGCCCCGGCGTGAAGGATTCTGGGTAACAGCCTGTCTGCGGCCTCGTAGCA
Source organism: Arenicola marina (assembly GCA_964019135.1). NCBI lineage: Eukaryota > Metazoa > Annelida > Polychaeta > Arenicolidae > Arenicola > Arenicola marina. The sequence continues at coordinate 38,939,886 of OZ025258.1, forward strand.
CAAGTGCATTCTGAGAAAGTTTAAATTGTTCGTGACCTTGGGAATCAGATTGATTGATTGATTGATGGAATGAATAATGCACGACTTCCGAACCTTTGGTATGGATTAGACACTATGCTAAAATAATAATAACAAAAATAGCAATTGACTTTCAGAAACACATTCACGCGGCCTAACTTTGTAAAGCAAGAACATAAATTAAAATTTATTTAAAGATACAGTAGTTCTCCAATACGTTAAAAAACTTCGTATGGAACCGCTGAACTGTTTTAAACACTATATCCTTCATGTCCATTCATCTCATGTCAATTGTTGCCCGATTGGAACACTTTAATCTTTAGCTTCTAAGTTGCACTCATTAACCTCATGGCGCTCTGCCGCATGGCCGTCACAAGGCGCGGGAAAGCGTTGGGCGGAAGTTGTCTGCCGCACACAAGGTCAAGGGCGAATGACGACCAAACCTCCTCAATGCGGATATCAGTCATGTACTGTGAGGTGAGAGTCATGCATCTCATGCCACAAGTCAGTCATTATTGTTAAGAGATTAACATCCCAAAACAAAACCTCTACCCCGGCCATAACTACGATAAATACCACCTTTCAATGAATTAGGTGTATTAATGTGTTTGTTAGAAAGAATGCGGACATATCCCTAGGTTAGCTTGAGCAATCGCGATAAAATCCAAAACGTTAGTACCTCAACAACACACTGTTATTTCGTTAAAGCAAAACATACGCATCACTTTTGACAGTGAATCTTAACTTTTATCGCAACAAATCGCCAGGGGGTGGTGCTGTGACCGATAACCGTGAAGCATCCGAGGGTTAAAGAATATTATGTATTAGTGTGCCTGCTGTTGGCTGACTTACCCTGAGGAGTACTGCCTCCCGCGATATGACAGTGGGAGCTGTGTCTGCGGCCATGCACGACTCAATGTTCACCACTGTAACACAATTACACAGTGACGGTTTGAAGGAATAGGCTCATAGCTTAAGACAAAACGCTGGTCAAACGGAAAAAGAACCATAGTGACACAACAGACAGGTTGATAGGATAGCCTAGAAGTGGTGCAAGGGGGTGCGGGGGGTGCGGGGGTGGAAGAACTTGGCCGTGGTCACTGATTGATTGAAACGCCTTTACACTGCTGAGGTTCATATCACATGATGACGTTACAACAATGTGTAAAACTTTTTTGGACCCCGGTACTTTGGTTTAGAAAACAGCTGTAACAGACTCTTTACATATAGTGGCACCGGCATCGGACATTTACTGGCGATCAAAGACACGTTACAATAACAGACATGCTATATATAAGTAGTATCTGTACCCTGGTCGTCGTGCTTCAAGATGGCGTCCTCCTCCCTGCCGTATGAGACAGCGGGCGTCAGGCCGGGGTCATCCTCGTCCTGTGTACCACGTGCAACGTTATAGCACCGACCGTATTCAGTATCAACACACAGAGATGACCCGTTCAATGGTGAATCATTCAGAAATAAAGCTTCCGCACACATATTTCTATGTACCAATCCGTCAGAAGCTATACGTACGACATTGATCAGCGTTTATCTCCGCACTAGTCTCTCATATCCTGTTGGACCCTGACAGGCATAGGATAGGAGATTTGTGCTGAGATAAACTTATCTCTCACGAAAATTAAGCCATGTCATAACGCATTTTCTCGCACAAACCTTAGTCAAAGGTCACCCTGGGAGGTGAAAATCAAACTTTTATCGAAATACGCGGAGGAAAAAGCTGTTAGAAGGTCTATACTTATTAAAAACATCATTGCCATACACTCGTTCACGCCACCAACACTGATCAGTAGGTTAAGATGTGCATCCAGTAACAAGAGACGTTGAGGAGGGCGCAGTGACCGTGACCTCAGGGCTGACCTCACGCTGACCCCCTGCGGTGTGTCTGGCTGCCTCCTCTGGGAAGGCCACTCGGAAGTCCTGGATCAGCGTCTGGAAGGCAGTGTGGCAAGGACAAGGATAAGGAGGCGTGTTTTTTGTCAGTTCCACAACCGGTAAGACAATGGCAACACGTGTTGTAGCTAGGTCAGTGAGATAATGTATGTTCTGTGTGATAGGACCTTGCACGCGGCTTTGACAATTAATTGACCACAACAAAGCAGTCGCACCTGTTGGCTATATGGTATGTTTAATAGTTACTTCAGACAAGCTGATACGTCACATACTTGTCACATACCACGAATTATTTTGTATTAAACACAACTTTCTGACAGCATACTGGTCAATCAGATATTTATTATTTTTAAGAATTACATCTATACTTGTAAATGGAAAAACTCCATTCCAAATGTGATACATTTGTTAAAATTTATCAAATACTACCACTTGCTAGCAATGTTTGATTGATAAGTGGAAACCCATGATAGACAAATTTCAATCGACTTGAATATTATGGGTTAGTGCTATGGTCACTACATTAAGATACAGCTTCTGGTTGATTTCGCCTTGTTTTTTGTTTTTCTGTGTTTTTTTTCATGCATACAAGTACTTTTACCTCGCTATGTTCATGTAATGTCGACAGAATATGAATTATGTACCGTGCCTTGCCTGTTTACGAAAAAAAATAAAAAACTTTCTGACAGCACGGAATGCATGAAAAGCATCCACTCCAACTCTAAGTCACAAATCATTTTGCCAAAGATTTAGCGCTCAGTTTCGCAGTCTATTCCCTCCTGTGTCCAGTTACTTTGTTACATCGTATTGTTTTATTTACAACTGTTTCAGTTTATTCACAACCTTCTGTCACAAAAAAGGAACATATCGGGCAGTGGGTCAGGGCATCGTAAGGTATTGACCCACCTGAAGTGTGGGGCAGTGGGTCAGAGCATCGTAAGGCATTGCCCCACCTGAAGTGTGGGACAGTGGGTCAGAGCATCGTAAGGCATTAACCCACCTGAAGTGTGGGGCAGTGGGTCAGAGCATCGTAAGGCATTGACCCACCTGAAGTGTGGGGCAGTGGGTCAGAGCATCGCAAGGCATTGACCCACCTGAAGTGTGGGGCAGTGGGTCAGAGCATCGTAAGACATTGACCCACCTGAAGTGTGGGGCAGTGGGGCAGAGCATCGTAAGGCATTGACTCACCTGAAGTGTGGGGCAGTGGGGCAGAGCATCGTAAGGCATTGACCCACCTGAAGTGTGTGGCAGTGGGTCAGAGCATCGTAAGGCATTGACTCACCTAAAGTGTGGGGCAGTGGGTCAGAGCATCGTAAGGCATTGACTCACCTGAAGTGTGGGGCAGTGGGTCAGGGCATCGTAAGGCATTGACTCACCTGAAGTGTGGGGCAGTGGGTCAGGGCATCGTAAGGCATTGACTCACCTGAAGTGTGGGGCAGTGGGTCAGAGCATCGTAAGGCATTGACTCACCTGAAGTGTGGGGCAGTGGGTCAGGGCATCGTAAGGCATTGACTCACCTGAAGTGTGGGGCAGTGGGTCAGAGCATCGTAAGGCATTGACTCACCTGAAGTGTGGGGCAGTGGGGCAGAGCATCGTAAGGCATTGACTCACCTGAAGTGTGGGGCAGTGGGTCAGGGCATCGTAAGGCATTGACTCACCTGAAGTGTGGGGCAGTGGGTCAGGGCATCGTAAGGCATTGACTCACCTGAAGTGTGGGGCAGTGGGTCAGAGCATCGTAAGGCATTGACTCACCTGAAGTGTGGGGCAGTGGGGCAGAGCATCGTAAGGCATTGACTCACCTGAAGTGTAGGGCAGTGGGTCAAGGCATCGTAAGGCATTGACTCACCTGAAGTGTGGGGCAGTGGGGCAGAGCATCGTAAGGCATTGACCCACCTGAAGTGTGGGGCAGTGGGTCAGAGCATCGTAAGGCATTGACTCACCTGAAGTGTGGGGCAGTGGGGCAGAGCATCGTAAGACATTGACCCACCTGAAGTGTGGGGCAGTGGGGCAGAGCATCGTAAGGCATTGACTCACCTGAAGTGTGGGGCAGTGGGTCAGAGCATCGTAAGGCATTGACTCACCTGAAGTGTGGGGCAGTGGGGCAGAGCATCGTAAGGCATTGACTCACCTGAAGTGTGGGGCAGTGGGTCAGGGCATCGTAAGGCATTGACCCACCTGAAGTGTGGGGCAGTGGGTCAGGGCATCGTAAGGCATTGACTCACCTGAAGTGTGGGGCAGTGGGGCAGAGCATCGTAAGGCATTGACTCACCTGAAGTGTGGGGCAGTGGGTCAGAGCATCGTAAGGCATTGACTCACCTGAAGTGTGGGGCAGTGGGTCAGGGCATCGTAAGGCATTGACTCACCTGAAGTGTGGGGCAGTGGGGCAGAGCATCGTAAGGCATTGACTCACCTGAAGTGTGGGGCAGTGGGTCAGGGCATCGTAAGGCATTGACTCACCTGAAGTGTGGGGCAGTGGGGCAGAGCATCGTAAGGCATTGACTCACCTGAAGTGTGGGGCAGTGGGTCAGGGCATCGTAAGGCATTGACTCACCTGAAGTGTGGGGCAGTGGGTCAGAGCATCGTAAGGCATTGACTCACCTGAAGTGTGGGGCAGTGGGTCAGAGCATCGTAAGGCATTGACTCACCTGAAGTGTGGGGCAGTGGGTCAGAGCATCGTAAGGCATTGACTCACCTGAAGTGTGGGGCAGTGGGTCAGGGCATCGTAAGGCATTGACTCACCTGAAGTGTGGGGCAGTGGGGCAGAGCATCGTAAGGCATTGACTCACCTGAAGTGTGGGGCAGTGGGGCAGAGCATCGCAAGGCATTGACTCACCTGAAGTGTGGGGCAGTGGGTCAGAGCATCGTAAGGCATTGACCCACCTGAAGTGTGGGGCAGTGGGGCAGAGCATCGTAAGGCATTGACTCACCTGAAGTGTGGGGCAGTGGGGCAGAGCATCGTAAGGCATTGACTCACCTGAAGTGTGGGGCAGTGGGGCAGAGCATCGTAAGGCATTGACCCACCTGAAGTGTGGGGCAGTGGGTCAGAGCATCGTAAGGCATTGACTCACCTGAAGTGTGGGGCAGTGGGTCAGAGCATCGTACGGCATTGACTCACCTGAAGTGTGGGGCAGTGGGTCAGAGCATCGTAAGACATTGACTCACCTGAAGTGTGGGGCAGTGGGTCAGAGCATCGAAAGACATTGACCCACCTGAAGTGTGGGGCAGTGGGTCAGAGCATCGTAAGGCATTGACTCACCTGAAGTGTGGGGCAGTGGGTCAGGGCATCGTAAGGTATTGACCCACCTGAAGTGTGGGGCAGTGGGTCAGGGCATCGTAAGGCATTGACTCACCTGAAGTGTGGGGCAGTGGGGCAGAGCATCGTAAGGCATTGACTCACCTGAAGTGTGGGGCAGTGGGGCAGAGCATCGTAAGGCATTGACTCACCTGAAGTGTGGGGCAGTGGGGCAGAGCATCGTAAGGCATTGACTCACCTAAAGTGTGGGGCAGTGGGTCAGGGCATCGTAAGGCATTGACTCACCTGAAGTGTGGGGCAGTGGGGCAGAGCATCGTAAGGCATTGACTCACCTAAAGTGTGGGGCAGTGGGTCAGGGCATCGTAAGGCATTGACTCACCTGAAGTGTGGGGCAGTGGGTCAGAGCATCGTAAGGCATTGACTCACCTGAAGTGTGGGGCAGTGGGGCAGTGCATCGTAAGGCATTGACTCACCTGAAGTGTGGGGCAGTGGGTCAGAGCATCGTAAGGCATTGACTCACCTGAAGTGTGGGGCAGTGGGTCAGGGCATCGTAAGGCATTGACTCACCTGAAGTGTGGGGCAGTGGGGCAGAGCATCGTAAGGCATTGACTCACCTGAAGTGTGGGGCAGTGGGTCAGGGCATCGTAAGGCATTGACTCACCTGAAGTGTGGGGCAGTGGGGCAGAGCATCGTAAGGCATTGACTCACCTGAAGTGTGGGGCAGTGGGTCAGGGCATCGTAAGGCATTGACTCACCTGAAGTGTGGGGCAGTGGGTCAGAGCATCGTAAGGCATTGACTCACCTGAAGTGTGGGGCAGTGGGTCAGAGCATCGTAAGGCATTGACTCACCTGAAGTGTGGGGCAGTGGGTCAGAGCATCGTAAGGCATTGACTCACCTGAAGTGTGGGGCAGTGGGTCAGAGCATCGTAAGGCATTGACCCACCTGAAGTCTGGGGCAGTGGGGCAGAGCATCGTAAGGCATTGACTCACCTGAAGTGTGGGGCAGTGGGGCAGAGCATCGTAAGGCATTGACTCACCTGAAGTGTGGGGCAGTGGGGCAGTGCATCGTAAGGCATTGACTCACCTGAAGTGTGGGGCAGTGGGTCAGAGCATCGTAAGGCATTGACTCACCTGAAGTGTGGGGCAGTGGGTCAGGGCATCGTAAGGCATTGACTCACCTGAAGTGTGGGGCAGTGGGGCAGAGCATCGTAAGGCATTGACTCACCTGAAGTGTGGGGCAGTGGGTCAGGGCATCGTAAGGCATTGACTCACCTGAAGTGTGGGGCAGTGGGGCAGAGCATCGTAAGGCATTGACTCACCTGAAGTGTGGGGCAGTGGGTCAGGGCATCGTAAGGCATTGACTCACCTGAAGTGTGGGGCAGTGGGTCAGAGCATCGTAAGGCATTGACTCACCTGAAGTGTGGGGCAGTGGGGCAGAGCATCGTAAGGCATTGACTCACCTGAAGTGTGGGGCAGTGGGTCAGAGCATCGTAAGGCATTGACTCACCTGAAGTGTGGGGCAGTGGGTCAGGGCATCGTAAGGCATTGACTCACCTGAAGTGTGGGGCAGTGGGGCAGAGCATCGTAAGGCATTGACTCACCTGAAGTGTGGGGCAGTGGGGCAGAGCATCGCAAGGCATTGACTCACCTGAAGTGTGGGGCAGTGGGTCAGAGCATCGTAAGGCATTGACCCACCTGAAGTGTGGGGCAGTGGGGCAGAGCATCGTAAGGCATTGACTCACCTGAAGTGTGGGGCAGTGGGTCAGAGCATCGTAAGACATTGACCCACCTGAAGTGTGGGGCAGTGGGTCAGAGCATCGTAAGGCATTGACTCACCTGAAGTGTGGGGCAGTGGGGCAGAGCATCGTAAGGCATTGATTCACCTGAAGTGTGGGGCAGTGGGTCAGAGCATCGCAAGGCATTGACTCACCTGAAGTGTGGGGCAGTGGGTCAGAGCATCGTAAGGCATTGACCCACCTGAAGTGTGGGGCAGTGGGTCAGAGCATCGTAAGGCATTGACTCACCTGAAGTGTGGGGCAGTGGGTCAGGGCATCGTAAGGCATTGACTCACCTGAAGTGTGGGGCAGTGGGGCAGAGCATCGTAAGGCATTGACTCACCTGAAGTGTGGGGCAGTGGGTCAGGGCATCGTAAGGCATTGACTCACCTGAAGTGTGGGGCAGTGGGTCAGAGCATCGTAAGGCATTGACTCACCTGAAGTGTGGGGCAGTGGGTCAGAGCATCGTAAGGCATTGACTCACCTGAAGTGTGGGGCAGTGGGTCAGGGCATCGTAAGGCATTGACTCACCTGAAGTGTGGGGCAGTGGGGCAGAGCATCGTAAGGCATTGACTCACCTGAAGTGTGGGGCAGTGGGTCAGAGCATCGTAAGGCATTGACTCACCTAAAGTGTGGGGCAGTGGGTCAGAGCATCGTAAGGCATTGACTCACCTGAAGTGTGGGGCAGTGGGGCAGAGCATCGTAAGGCATTGACTCACCTGGAGTGTGGGGTAGTGGGGCAGGGCATCGTAAGGCATTGACTCACCTGAAGTGTGGGGCAGTGGGTCAGGGCATCGTAAGGCATTGACTCACCTGAAGTATGGGGCAGTGGGTCAGGGCATCGTAAGGCATTGACCCACCTGAAGTGTGGGGCAGTGGGTCAGGGCATCGTAAGGCATTGACTCACCTGAAGTGTGGGGCAGTGGGTCAGAGCATCGTAAGGCATTGACCCACCTGAAGTGTGGGGCAGTGGGGCAGAGCATCGTAAGGCATTGACTCACCTGAAGTGTGGGGCAGTGGGGCAGAGCATCGTAAGGCTTTGACCCACCTGAAGTGTGGGGCAGTGGGTCAGGGCATCGTAAGGCATTGACCCACCTGAAGTGTGGGGCAGTGGGTCAGGGCATCGTAAGGCATTGACCCACCTGAAGTGTGGGGCAGTGGGTCAGGGCATCGTAAGGCATTGACTCACCTGAAGTGTGGGGCAGTGGGTCAGAGCATCGTAAGGCATTGACTCACCTAAAGTATGGGGCAGTGGGGCAGAGCATCGTAAGGCATTGACTCACCTGAAGTGTGGGGCAGTGGGTCAGAGCATCGTAAGGCATTGACTCACCTGAAGTGTGGGGCAGTGGGTCAGAGCATCGTAATGCATTGACTCACCTGAAGTGTGGGGCAGTGGGTCAGAGCATCGTAAGGCATTGACTCACCTGAAGTGTGGGGCAGTGGGGCAGAGCATCGTAATGCATTGACCCACCTGAAGTGTGGGGCAGTGGGTCAGTGCATCGTAAGGCATTGACCCACCTAAAGTGTGGGGCAGTGGGGCAGAGCATCGTAAGGCATTGACCCACCTGAAGTGTGGGGCAGTGGGTCAGAGCATCGTAATGCACTGACTCACCTGAAGTGTGGGGCAGTGGGTCAGTGCATCGTAAGGCATTGACCCACCTGAAGTGTGGGGCAGTGGGTCAGAGCATCGTAATGCATTGACCCACCTGAAGTGTGGGGCAGTGGGTCAGTGCATCGTAAGGCATTGACCCACCTGAAGTGTGGGGCAGTGGGTCAGAGCATCGTAAGGCATTGACCCACCTGAAGTGTGGGGCAGTGGGTCAGAGCATCGTAAGGCAATGACTCACCTGATGTGTGGGGCAGTGGGTCAGAGCATCGTAAGGCATTGACCCACCTGAAGTGTGGGGCAGTGGGTCAGAGCATCGTAAGGCATTGACCCACCTGAAGTGTGGGGCAGTGGGGCAGGGCATCGTAAGGCATTGACCCACCTGAAGTGTTCGGCAGTGGTCCAGAGCGTCCTCCACGAGACCCAGGAACACTGTGTACAGGTACGAGTTAACCGCCTTCAATCTCTCCACAGTCTGAACAGAAAACAGAAACCTTAATAAAGTAAGGTTATTTATGATACCAAACAGCCACACATGAAATATACCATAAAATCAACAATCATTATCAATATAGTTGTAGACCGATTAAGTTACATTCACTGAGAAGAGATTAGATAATGCGGACCCTCTGGTAGATTGCGCACGCTTTACGGACGTTTCGTGAACGTTTCGAGACAACTTTCAGGACGCTCCGAGAATGCTTTAAATAAAATGTTACGAACGAAATGTTTTAAAGGCGCTTGGAGAATGTTTGGAGGGTGCTTGGAGAATATGTCCGCATGGTGCTAGGAGAATATGTTTGTAGGGTGCTTGGTGTTTGGATGGCGCTTGGAAAATATGTTTGTAGGGTGCTTGGAGAATATGTTTGGAGGGTACTTGGGGAATATGTTTGTTGGGAGAATATGTTTGGAGGGTGCTTGAAGAATATGGTTGGAAGGTGCTTGGGGAATATGTTTGTGAAGTGCTTGGAGAATATGTTTAGAGAGTACTTGGGGAATATGTGTGTAGAGTGCTTGTAGAATATGTTTGGAGGGTGCTTGGAGAATATGTTTTTGGGGTGCCAGGGGAATATGTTTGGAGGGTGCTTGGAGAATATGTTTTTGGGGTGCCAGGGGAATATGTTTGGAGGGTGCTTGGATAATGTTTGGAGGGTGCGAGGCCGGTGTGGACGGACCTTGGTGGCCAGGGCCACCTTGGAGGTGCAGTCGGCAGACGAGGTGAGTTCGTCCAACATTTGGACGGCAGCTCGGCAACACGTAGTCAGGTTGGCACTCCGCTCACGCCTTATAAACAAGGGAAACATTCTCTGCCAACAACCCTATATGAAAGGTTACATACCCTCTCGGCAAGGTTACATACCCCTGGGCAAGGCTACATGCCCACTCGGCAAGGATACATGCCATCTCAGCATACTAACAAAGCAACTAAAGTTAAACTGTGAAACGAACATATATATATACATCATTGTGCAGCCACTAACAGTATCTTTGTTGCTAAATTGAATCATTACAGCGGTAATTAAGTTTCTTAGGATCTTATTTGATCAGCAACCGGATATGTTACACCGACGTACACACATGGCCTTAACACGCGGCAAACTCCATGGAACAATAAAATGTCTTGTGCAGGATCACCCAAAAAATGGTAGGAATAATGTGTAGGTTGACGCGGAGGGCAGGGACGACACTCACATTGGGTGGTCCAGAAGCTCGATCAGACCGCGTCTGTACTGCGCGAATAGGTGGGTCACCACGCTAGACTCGGCCTCCTGGATACGACAGGGGAGCAGTTGTCATGGTAACCCGTATAGTCACGCAGATACAATTAAAGTAGACACCATAATAAAACCTTGTTGACTCGGGTATAGTGGGTCTTGTGCTTGCACTAAGTCGGACAGAGACACAGCCGCACCTTAATTTAACACTGACGCCCGCATATTGACCGGTTTTCTTCCGTTACATGTCAGTCAGTCCAAGTTATCGATTAATTTAAAATACACCAGTTTTCCATGACATAAACAGACTGCAAGACGTAACGGTACTTGTGCTGTTGTTGGAAGATGAGATGAGAAGAAGTCATATGTACACATGTCGTATGTTTTGCTGTGGCTTAGGATACTTTGGTCGTTAGTGTAACTTTGTCTCACCCCTTCGTACTTGAGAACCACTTCCCGTATCGTTCTGTTCATCTGCATCAAGTTGTAAAGTGACGCCGCGGTACTTCTCTGTAGTCTGTATATCTCCACAAAGAGGGCGCTGCTGGCGATTTCGCTGAGGAGCAGATTAATCGTGACAACTGTCGATCATGATCATGGTTTAAGGACGTTTACGTTATTTCCCATGTACAACATATAATAAGGCAAGGTATATATAATGACCTGGCCAGAGCAGTACGACTAAGACCCGTAGTGGTCATGTACATACATAGACAACTCAGATCATTGGCAAAGATATTTGTGACATAGTTGTACATTATGGCAACGAGTGAGATGATACAAGACATAATGTGAAGGCGTTACCTGTCTATGGCAGCTAACAGAAGTGCCAGGTGTGATATCTCTATGATCTCGCCCTGGGGGTGGTGGTGAAGGCGTTACCTGTCTATGGCAGCTAACAGAAGTGCCAGGTGTGATATCTCTATGATCTCGCCCTGGGGGTGGTGGTGAAGGCGTTACCTGTCTATGGCAGCTAACAGAAGTGCCAGGTGTGATATCTCTATGATCTCGCCCTGGGGCTGGTGGTGAAGGCGTTACCTGTCTATGGCAGCTAACAGAAGTGCCAGGTGTGATATCTCTATGATCTCGCCCTGGGGGTGGTGGTGAAGGCCTTACCTGTCTATGGCAGCTAACAGAAGTGCCAGGTGTGATATCTCTATGATCTCGCCCTGGGGATGGTGGTGAAGGCGTTACCTGTCTATGGCAGCTAACAGAAGTGCCAGGTGTGATATCTCTATGATCTCGCCCTGGGGGTGGTGGTGAAGGCGTTACCTGTCTATGGCAGCTAACAGAAGTGCCAGGTGTGATATCTCTATGATCTCGCCCTGGGGGTGGTGGTGAAGGCGTTACCTGTCTATGGCAGCAAACAGAAGTACCAGGTGTGATATCTCTATGATCTCGCCCTGGGGGTGGTGGTGAAGGCGTTACCTGTCTATGGCAGCTAACAGAAGTGCCAGGTGTGATATCTCTATGATCTCGCCCTGGGGATGGTGGTGAAGGCGTTACCTGTCTATGGCAGCTAACAGAAGTGCCAGGTGTGATATCTCTATGATCTCGCCCTGGGGCTGGTGGTGAAGGCGTTACCTGTCTATGGCAGCTAACAGAAGTGCCAGGTGTGATATCTCTATGATCTCGCCCTGGGGGTGGTGGTGAAGGCGTTACCTGTCTATGGCAGCAAACAGAAGTACCAGGTGTGATATCTCTATGATCTCGCCCTGGGGGTGGTGGTGAAGGCGTTACCTGTCTATGGCAGCTAACAGAAGTGCCAGGTGTGATATCTCTATGATCTCGCCCTGGGGATGGTGGTGAAGGCGTTACCTGTCTATGGCAGCTAACAGAAGCACCAGGTGTGATATCTCTATGATCTCGCCCTGGGGGTGGTGGTGAAGGCCTTACCTGTCTATGGCAGCTAACAGAAGTGCCAGGTGTGATATCTCTATGATCTCGCCCTGGGGGTGGTGGTGAAGGCGTTACCTGTCTATGGCAGCTAACAGAAGTGCCAGGTGTGATATCTCTATGATCTCGCCCTGGGGCTGGTGGTGAAGGCCTTACCTGTCTATGGCAGCTAACAGAAGTACCAGGTGTGATATCTCTATGATCTCGCCCTGGGGGTGGTGGTGAAGGCGTTACCTGTCTATGGCAGCTAACAGAAGTGCCAGGTGTGATATCTCTATGATCTCGCCCTGGGGGTGGTGGTGAAGGCGTTACCTGTCTATGGCAGCTAACAGAAATGCCAGGTGTGATATCTCTATGATCTCGCCCTGGGGGTGGTGGTGAAGGCGTTACCTGTCTATGGCAGCTAACAGAAGTGCCAGGTGTGATATCTCTATGATCTCGCCATGGGGGTGGTGGTGAAGGCGTTACCTGTCTATGGCAGCTAACAGAAGTGCCAGGTGTGATATCTCTATGATCTCGCCCTGGGGCCGGTGGTGAAGGCGTTACCTGTCTATGGCAGCTAACAGAAGTGCCAGGTGTGATATCTCTATGATCTCGCCCTGGGGGTGGTGGTAAAGGCCTTACCTGTCTATGGCAGCTAACAGAAGCGCCAGGTGTGATATCTCTATGAGACCTGGGGGTGATGGTGAAGGCCTTACCTGTCTATGGCAGCTAACAGAAGCGCCAGGTGTGATATCTCTATGAGACCTGGGGGTGATGGTGAAGACCTTACCTGTCTATGGCAGCTAACAGAAGTGCCAGGTGTGATATCTCTATGATCTCGCCCTGGGGGTGGTGGTGAAGGCGTTACCTGTCTATGGCAGCTAATAGAAGTGCCAGGTGTGATATCTCTATGATCTCGCCCTGGGGGTGGTGGTGAAGGCGTTACCTGTCTATGGCAGCTAACAGAAGTGCCAGGTGTGATATCTCTATGATCTCGCCATGGGGGTGCTGGTGAAGGCGTTACCTGTCTATGGCAGCTAACAGAAGTGCCAGGTGTGATATCTCTATGATCTCGCCCTGGGGGTGGTGGTGAAGGCGTTACCTGTCTATGGCAGCTAACAGAAGTGCCAGGTGTGATATCTCTATGATCTCGCCCTGGGGCTGCTGGTGAAGGCCTTACCTGTCTATGGCAGCTAACAGAAGTGCCAGGTGTGATATCTCTATGATCTCGCCCTGGGGGTGGTGGTGAAGGCGTTACCTGTCTATGGCAGCTAACAGAAGTGCCAGGTGTGATATCTCTATGATCTCGCCCTGGGGGTGGTGGTGAAGGCGTTACCTGTCTATGGCAGCTAACAGAAGTGCCAGGTGTGATATCTCTATGATCTCGCCCTGGGGGTGGTGGTGAAGGCGTTACCTGTCTATGGCAGCTAACAGAAGTGCCAGGTGTGATATCTCTATGATCTCGCCCTGGGGGTGGTGGTGAAGGCGTTACCTGTCTATGGCAGCTAACAGAAGTGCCAGGTGTGATATCTCTATGATCTCGCCATGGGGGTGGTGGTGAAGGCGTTACCTGTCTATGGCAGCTAACAGAAGTGCCAGGTGTGATATCTCTATGATCTCGCCCTGGGGCTGGTGGTGAAGGCGTTACCTGTCTATGGCAGCTAACAGAAGTGCCAGGTGTGATATCTCTATGATCTCGCCCTGGGGCTGCTGGTGAAGGCGTTACCTGTCTATGGCAGCTAACAGAAGTGCCAGGTGTGATATCTCTATGATCTCGCCCTGGGGGTGGTGGTGAAGGCGTTACCTGTCTATGGCAGCTAACAGAAGCGCCAGGTGTGATATCTCTATGATCTCGCCCTGGGGGTGGTGGTAAAGGCCTTACCTGTCTATGGCAGCTAACAGAAGTGCCAGGTGTGATATCTCTATGATCTCGCCCTGGGGGTGGTGGTGAAGGCGTTACCTGTCTATGGCAGCTAACAGAAGTGCCAGGTGTGATATCTCTATGATCTCGCCCTGGGGATGGTGGTGAAGGCGTTACCTGTCTATGGCAGCTAACAGAAGTGCCAGGTGTGATATCTCTATGATCTCGCCCTGGGGCTGGTGGTGAAGGCGTTACCTGTCTATGGCAGCTAACAGAAGTGCCAGGTGTGATATCTCTATGATCTCGCCCTGGGGCTGGTGGTGAAGGCGTTACCTGTCTATGGCAGCTAACAGAAGTGCCAGGTGTGATATCTCTATGATCTCGCCCTGGGGCTGGTGGTGAAGGCGTTACCTGTCTATGGCAGCTAACAGAAGTGCCAGGTGTGATATCTCTATGATCTCGCCCTGGGGCTGCTGGTGAAGGCGTTACCTGTCTATGGCAGCTAACAGAAGTGCCAGGTGTGATATCTCTATGATCTCGCCCTGGGGGTGGTGGTGAAGGCGTTACCTGTCTATGGCAGCTAACAGAAGTGCCAGGTGTGATATCTCTATGATCTCGCCCTGGGGCTGGTGGTGAAGGCGTTACCTGTCTATGGCAGCTAACAGAAGTGCCAGGTGTGATATCTCTATGATCTCGCCCTGGGGCTGGTGGTGAAGGCCTTACCTGTCTATGGCAGCAAACAGAAGTGCCAGGTGTGATATCTCTATGATCTCGCCATGGGGCTGCTGGTGAAGGCGTTACCTGTCTATGGCAGCTAACAGAAGTGCCAGGTGTGATATCTATATGATCTCGCCCTGGGGGTGGTGGTGAAGGCGTTACCTGTCTATGGCAGCTAACAGAAGTGCCAGGTGTGATATCTCTATGATCTCGCCCTGGGGCTGGTGGTGAAGGCGTTACCTGTCTATGGCAGCAAACAGAAGTACCAGGTGTGATATCTCTATGATCTCGCCATGGGGCTGCTGGTGAAGGCGTTACCTGTCTATGGCAGCTAACAGAAGTGCCAGGTGTGATATCTCTATGATCTCGCCCTGGGGCTGGTGGTGAAGGCCTTACCTGTCTATGGCAGCTAACAGAAGTGCCAGGTGTGATATCTCTATGATCTCGCCCTGGGGGTGGTGGTGAAGGCGTTACCTGTCTATGGCAGCTAACAGAAGTGCCAGGTGTGATATCTCTATGATCTCGCCCTGGGGGTGGTGGTGAAGGCGTTACCTGTCTATGGCAGCTAACAGAAGTGCCAGGTGTGATATCTCTATGATCTCGCCCTGGGGCTGGTGGTGAAGGCGTTACCTGTCTATGGCAGCTAACAGAAGTGCCAGGTGTGATATCTCTATGATCTCGCCCTGGGGCTGGTGGTGAAGGCGTTACCTGTCTATGGCAGCAAACAGAAGTACCAGGTGTGATATCTCTAAGATCTCGCCCTGGGGGTGGTGGTGAAGGCGTTACCTGTCTATGGCAGCTAACAGAAGTGCCAGGTGTGATATCTCTATGATCTCGCCCTGTGGGTGGTGGTGAAGGCCTTACCTGTCTATGGCAGCTAACAGAAGTGCCAGGTGTGATATCTCTATGATCTCGCCCTGGGGGTGGTGGTGAAGGCCTTACCTGTCTATGGCAGCTAACAGAAGTGCCAGGTGTGATATCTCTATGATCTCGCCCTGGGGCTGGTGGTGAAGGCGTTACCTGTCTATGGCAGCTAACAGAAGTGCCAGGTGTGATATCTCTATGATCTCGCCCTGGGGGTGGTGGTGAAGGCGTTACCTGTCTATGGCAGCTAACAGAAGTGCCAGGTGTGATATCTCTATGATCTCGCCCTGGGGGTGGTGGTGAAGGCCTTACCTGTCTATGGCAGCTAACAGAAGTGCCAGGTGTGATATCTCTATGATCTCGCCCTGGGGCTGGTGGTGAAGGCGTTACCTGTCTATGGCAGCTAACAGAAGTGCCAGGTGTGATATCTCTATGATCTCGCCCTGGGGGTGGTGGTGAAGGCGTTACCTGTCTATGGCAGCTAACAGAAGTACCAGGTGTGATATCTCTATGATCTCGCCCTGGGGGTGGTGGTGAAAGCCTTACCTGTCTATGGCAGCTAACAGAAGTGCCAGGTGTGATATCTCTATGATCTCGCCCTGGGGCTGGTGGTGAAGGCGTTACCTGTCTATGGCAGCTAACAGAAGTGCCAGGTGTGATATCTCTATGATCTCGCCATGGGGGTGGTGGTGAAGGCGTTACCTGTCTATGGCAGCTAACAGAAGTGCCAGGTGTGATATCTCTATGATCTCGCCCTGGGGGTGGTGGTGAAGGCGTTACCTGTCTATGGCAGCTAACAGAAGTGCCAGGTGTGATATCTCTATGATCTCGCCCTGGGGCTGGTGGTGAAGGCGTTACCTGTCTATGGCAGCTAACAGAAGTGCCAGGTGTGATATCTCTATGATCTCGCCATGGGGGTGGTGGTGAAGGCGTTACCTGTCTATGGCAGCTAACAGAAGTGCCAGGTGTGATATCTCTATGATCTCGCCCTGGGGGTGGTGGTAAAGGCCTTACCTGTCTATGGCAGCTAACAGAAGTACCAGGTGTGATATCTCTATGATCTCGCCCTGGGGCTGGTGGGGAAGGCCTTACCTGTCTATGGCAGCTAACAGAAGTACCAGGTGTGATATCTCTATGATCTCGCCCTGGGGCTGGTGGTGAAGGCGTTACCTGTCTATGGCAGCTAACAGAAGTGCCAGGTGTGATATCTCTATGATCTCGCCATGGGGGTGGTGGTGAAGGCGTTACCTGTCTATGGCAGCTAACAGAAGCGCCAGGTGTGATATCTCTATGATCTCGCCCTGGGGGTGGTGGTGAAGGCGTTACCTGTCTATGGCAGCTAACAGAAGTGCCAGGTGTGATATCTCTATGATCTCGCCATGGGGGTGGTGGTGAAGGCGTTACCTGTCTATGGCAGCTAACAGAAGTGCCAGGTGTGATATCTCTATGATCTCGCCCTGGGGGTGGTGGTGAAGGCCTTACCTGTCTATGGCAGCTAACAGAAGTGCCAGGTGTGATATCTCTATGATCTCGCCATGGGGGTGGTGGTGAAGGCGTTACCTGTCTATGGCAGCTAACAGAAGTGCCAGGTGTGATATCTCTATGATCTCGCCCTGGGGGTGGTGGTGAAGGCCTTACCTGTCTATGGCAGCTAACAGAAGCGCCAGGTGTGATATCTCTATGAGACCTGGGGGTGATGGTGAAGGCGTTACCTGTCTATGGCAGCTAACAGAAGTGCCAGGTGTGATATCTCTATGATCTCGCCCTGGGGCTGGTGGTGAAGGCGTTACCTGTCTATGGCAGCTAACAGAAGTGCCAGGTGTGATATCTCTATGATCTCGCCCTGGGGGTGGTGGTGAAGGCGTTACCTGTCTATGGCAGCTAACAGAAGTGCCAGGTGTGATATCTCTATGATCTCGCCCTGGGGCTGGTGGTGAAGGCGTTACCTGTCTATGGCAGCTAACAGAAGTGCCAGGTGTGATATCTCTATGATCTCGCCATGGGGGTGGTGGTGAAGGCGTTACCTGTCTATGGCAGCTAACAGAAGTGCCAGGTGTGATATCTCTATGATCTCGCCCTGGGGGTGGTGGTGAAGGCGTTACCTGTCTATGGCAGCTAACAGAAGTGCCAGGTGTGATATCTCTATGATCTCGCCCTGGGGCTGGTGGTGAAGGCGTTACCTGTCTATGGCAGCTAACAGAAGTGCCAGGTGTGATATCTCTATGATCTCGCCATGGGGGTGGTGGTGAAGGCGTTACCTGTCTATGGCAGCTAACAGAAGTGCCAGGTGTGATATCTCTATGATCTCGCCCTGGGGGTGGTGGTAAAGGCCTTACCTGTCTATGGCAGCTAACAGAAGTACCAGGTGTGATATCTCTATGATCTCGCCCTGGGGCTGGTGGGGAAGGCCTTACCTGTCTATGGCAGCTAACAGAAGTACCAGGTGTGATATCTCTATGATCTCGCCCTGGGGCTGGTGGTGAAGGCGTTACCTGTCTATGGCAGCTAACAGAAGTGCCAGGTGTGATATCTCTATGATCTCGCCCTGGGGCTGGTGGTGAAGGCGTTACCTGTCTATGGCAGCTAACAGAAGTGCCAGGTGTGATATCTCTATGATCTCGCCCTGGGGGTGGTGGTGAAGGCGTTACCTGTCTATGGCAGCTAACAGAAGTGCCAGGTGTGATATCTCTATGATCTCGCCATGGGGGTGGTGGTGAAGGCGTTACCTGTCTATGGCAGCTAACAGAATTGCCAGGTGTGATATCTCTATGATCTCGCCCTGGGGCTGGTGGGGAAGGCCTTACCTGTCTATGGCAGCTAACAGAAGTACCAGGTGTGATATCTCTATGATCTCGCCCTGGGGCTGGTGGTGAAGGCGTTACCTGTCTATGGCAGCTAACAGAAGTGCCAGGTGTGATATCTCTATGATCTCGCCCTGGGGCTGGTGGTGAAGGCGTTACCTGTCTATGGCAGCTAACAGAAGTGCCAGGTGTGATATCTCTATGATCTCGCCCTGGGGGTGGTGGTGAAGGCGTTACCTGTCTATGGCAGCTAACAGAAGTGCCAGGTGTGATATCTCTATGATCTCGCCATGGGGGTGGTGGTGAAGGCCTTACCTGTCTATGGCAGCTAACAGAAGTACCAGGTGTGATATCTCTATGATCTCGCCCTGGGGGTGGTGGTAAAGGCCTTACCTGTCTATGGCAGCTAACAGAAGTACCAGGTGTGATATCTCTATGATCTCGCCCTGGGGCTGGTGGGGAAGGCCTTACCTGTCTATGGCAGCTAACAGAAGTACCAGGTGTGATATCTCTATGATCTCGCCCTGGGGCTGGTGGTGAAGGCGTTACCTGTCTATGGCAGCTAACAGAATTGCCAGGTGTGATATCTCTATGATCTCGCCCTGGGGGTGGTGGTGAAGGCCTTACCTGTCTATGGCAGCTAACAGAAGTGCCAGGTGTGATATCTCTATGATCTCGCCCTGGGGGTGGTGGTGAAGGCGTTACCTGTCTATGGCATCTAACAGAAGTGCCAGGTGTGATATCTCTATGATCTCGCCCTGGGGCTGGTGGTGAAGGCGTTACCTGTCTATGGCAGCTAACAGAAGTGCCAGGTGTGATATCTCTATGATCTCGCCCTGGGGGTGGTGGTGAAGGCGTTACCTGTCTATGGCATCTAACAGAAGTGCCAGGTGTGATATCTCTATGATCTCGCCCTGGGGCTGGTGGTGAAGGCGTTACCTGTCTATGGCAGCTAACAGAAGTGCCAGGTGTGATATCTCTATGATCTCGCCCTGGGGGTGGTGGTGAAGGCCTTACCTGTCTATGGCAGCTAACAGAAGTGCCAGGTGTGATATCTCTATGATCTCGCCCTGGGGGTGGTGGTGAAGGCGTTACCTGTCTATGGCAGCTAACAGAAGTGCCAGGTGTGATATCTCTATGATCTCGCCCTGGGGCTGCTGGTGAAGGCGTTACCTGTCTATGGCAGCTAACAGAAGTGCCAGGTGTGATATCTCTATGATCTCGCCCTGGGGCTGCTGGTGAAGGCCTTACCTGTCTATGGCAGCTAACAGAAGTGCCAGGTGTGATATCTCTATGATCTCGCCCTGGGGCTGGTGGTGAAGGCGTTACCTGTCTATGGCAGCTAACAGAAGTGCCAGGTGTGATATCTCTATGATCTCGCCCTGGGGGTGGTGGTGAAGGCGTTACCTGTCTATGGCAGCTAACAGAAGTGCCAGGTGTGATATCTCTATGATCTCGCCCTGGGGCTGGTGGTGAAGGCGTTACCTGTCTATGGCAGCAAACAGAAGTGCCAGGTGTGATATCTCTATGATCTCGCCCTGGGGGTGGTGGTGAAGGCCTTACCTGTCTATGGCAGCAAACAGAAGTACCAGGTGTGATATCTCTATGATCTCGCCCTGGGGGTGGTGGTGAAGGCGTTACCTGTCTATGGCAGCTAACAGAAGTGCCAGGTGTGATATCTCTATGATCTCGCCCTGGGGCTGGTGGTGAAGGCGTTACCTGTCTATGGCAGCTAACAGAAGTACCAGGTGTGATATCTCTATGATCTCGCCCTGGGGCTGGTGGTGAAGGCGTTACCTGTCTATGGCAGCTAACAGAAGTGCCAGGTGTGATATCTCTATGATCTCGCCCTGGGGGTGGTGGTGAAGGCGTTACCTGTCTATGGCAGCTAACAGAAGTGCCAGGTGTGATATCTCTATGATCTCGCCCTGGGGGTGGTGGTGAAGGCGTTACCTGTCTATGGCAGCTAACAGAAGTACCAGGTGTGATATCTCTATGATCTCGCCCTGGGGGTGGTGGTGAAGGCGTTACCTGTCTATGGCAGCTAACAGAAGCGCCAGGTGTGATATCTCTATGATCTCGCCCTGGGGGTGGTGGCCAGCTATACGTCTTTGCCACATAGATCTGTTGAAAGTTGAAAGACAGTTTGTTTGTTACTAATAATCTGTTATCATCTGTTGTCCCGTGCCTAAAGTTGGCTAAAAGATGAAGCCTAAGGCCCTAAAATACATCCAAAGCTATTTACATACGTCTATTTACTTTCAATTACATAACTTTAAACATTAAATAGTCAATAACCCAAACTAATAAATAATATCTAATTGAATTACTGATTTAGGCCGCGCGTTTTGTGCACACAAGGGCTCAACTGGGCCAAGGAACCTCTCAAGACAATGGACGATGACTAGAGGACACATGCTCCAGATAGCTGCCTAGCCCTGGGTTCGAACCCAGAATCTATAGAATGATGTTTATCTGAGCAGCACCCCCCCCCCCACCACCCCCGCCCCCTTACTTGATGGGGGCCACGATTTGCCAGGCGTTGGGGTCGTGGTCCCGAAGTTCCCCGAACTTGAAGCCATCCACGCGCACCTTGGGAGCGCGCGCACCTCGCGCCTTCCACGGCGGCACAAACCGCTTGGGTGTCGTCTGCTCACGGCTGTCCGCGCCATCCCGTGTCGGCAGCTCCACCTCGCGGGAACCTGGGTAAAGAACACTAACATTCGTACGTCAACGAGGTTATAGTTCGATCGCCATTCATGTATAATCTACGGTACATGGTATCCGCGTGTAGTTTATAAGCACACTTATACCAGACATAAACGGCTTCATGCTCCAGCATAACGGGAGTTCATATGAGAAATCTCGTAAAGCGTTTTAAGTTATGTAGGAAGGTAAGCCCTTTACGCTATAAATGTAATCACCTTGGTACTTTTTGTTGATGGTGTCTAGCTTGGTCGTGAAGGTGGCGAGGTAAGACTCGGCGTGGGTTTGGTTGACGAAGACCCCCTCGTGTAGCGTCGTCAAGGGGAAGTCAGTGTGGTAACTACGACTGCAAGGAGTGAATGACATAGTATGACAGAATGACAGGATTCTTTGAAGGATTCTTTGTTTTAATTGTAGGCCTCCAATGTCCAGCAATGCGACCACGGAGATTCCTGAGTCAGTGAGATGAGACAAACGCCACAATGTGTCTGTCGAAATTGGTGGGTATGTCGTATGTCTTTAACGAAAACCAGTGGGGTCGAACGTTGGTGTTATGTGAGCGTGAAACCAATGATCAGATAGCAAACACACATCCAGACAAACCTGTCGTCAACGCCGTCCCTGGTGGTGGCTATGAAGTTCAAGCCAAACTGTTTCTGTCCTTTCTTGTACTGGTGAGCCACTGGGTCCAGGCAAAACAGATACTGCAACCAACCGAGGGAACGCGGTTACCGTAAACTGCCTTCCAGACGCCGCGGCCATTAGTAAGAGTTTGTGTTGGAGAGAGGGTACATTCGAAGGGAGGGGGTGGGGGTGGATAAGGGGTGTGAGGGGTCATATCTGGGAAGTGGCTGGTGGTGCACGTAAATAAGCTAAACAATTGAGTTACCGTTGTATTGCAAAAATAAAAGGATTTGTAATGCATAATACAAGACGTAATAAAGCTCAGCCCAACCGTGATTTCCGTCATTAGAGGCTTATTATTATGTCAAGTGGGTACAATCAATCTATGGCAGAGGACCAATAGACAGTGGTTTGACCAGTCGACACCCCCAGACACACGTACATCCATGTAGATGTACTTGTTGCCTTGAATTGCGTCAGACAACGCCAGGCGGAAGTCCTCCTAAAACATAAACAATACAAATGTAACTGACATTGTTAAGACTATCGGCCCAGAAAAAGGAAAACAATATGTTTAAAGGTTCGTGCAAATTTAGAAATTTCGCCTTAAAGCATCGCCCAGTTCCGTCATAATGATTTCTGGTGAAATGACACAGATGAGAAACCTTTTAGCCTAAATTACACCTTACGCGGATTTTGAAACGCTTTGTTTCGCGCGTCGTCCGCAATATAAAGTAGTACAGATAGACAAACGTGTCTTGCAATCAAGACAAAAGTGGCTCATCCCTCCATCCGTTGCAACGCACATTTATGTCAGTGCAGGTGGTAACAGCGGATCGAGCCGGGCGGTATACATGTGAATAAACTGTATAGTGCGCTATCCATACTTTACCGTCTTGTCATGTATCTGGTCACATGACCACCTCTCCTCGAACCACGTGTTCAGCTCAGCTTGCAAGGCCGGGACCTGGACCCCTGAATGAAGAAAGACGGCGATACCGTGGCTTACCTTCCTGCCCAGAGTATCCTTCTATCATTGTATTTTATAAATTTCATAAACAGCTATGTACGACTCCTGACTGGCCATATCCAAGCAATGGAGAGTGTAATGTTCCTCGCTTCAGACTCGGTGATCGACAAGAGTTGGTCGGCGAGTAACGTTTAGTGGTCACCAGACAATTGGGTACTGCTATCGACCAGGAATGTTGTCCGATGGTCCGCATACCGGCTTACGTTAACCACATACCGGCTAACGTCAACCCCATACCGGCTTACGTTAACCACATACCGGCTTACGTTAACCACATACCCGCTAACGTTAACCACATACCGGTTAACGTTAACCACATACCGGCTAACGTCAACCCCATAGCGGCTTACGTTAACCACATACCGGCTAACGTCAACCCCATACCGGCTTACGTTAACCACATACCGGCTTACGTTAACCACATACCCGCTAACGTTAACCACATACCGGCTTACGTTAACCACATACCTGCTTACGTTAACCACATACCGGCTTACGTTAACCACATACCGGCTTACGTTAACCACATACCGGCTTACGTTAACCACATACCGGCTTACGTTAACCACATACCGGCTTACGCTAATCACATACCGGCTTACGTTAACCACATACCGGCTTACGTTAACCACATACCCGCTAACGTTAACCACATACCCGCTAACGTTAACCACATACCGGCTTACGTTAACCACATACCGGCTAACGTTAACCACATACCGGCTAACGTTAACCACATACCGGCTTACGTTAACCACATACCCGCTAACGTTAACCACATACCGGCTAACGTTAACCACATACCGGCTTAAGTTAACCACATACCCGCTTACGTTAACCACATACCGGCTTACGTTAACCACATACCGGCTACGTTAACCACATACCGGCTTACGTTAACCACATACCGGCTTACGTTAACCACATACCGGCTTACGTTAACCCCATACCGGCTTACGTTAACCCCATACCGGCTTACGTTAACCCCATACCGGCTTACGTTAACCACATACCGGCTTACGTTAACCACATACCGGCTACGTTAACCACATACCTGCTTACGTTAACCACATACCGGCTTACGTTAACCCCATACCGGCTTACGTTAACCCCATACCGGCTTACGTTAACCCCATACCGGCTTACGTTAACCCCATACCGGCTTACGTTAACCCCATACCGGCTTACGTTAACCCCATACCGGCTTACGTTAACCACATACCCGCTAACGTTAACCCCATATCCAGACTATTGTATTGTTGCCATACTCTCGGAGTGTGTGTCTTACCCAGCAGCACGTGTCCGCCGTCACGTTCCGAGTGCAAGATGTCGGCGATGACATTCTCTATGTAGAGGGAGATCGCCTTTAAAGACAAGCGTATTCGATATCAGTCATGTACGTCACACACTCCACTTCCACCCGCTATAACAGAACATATATAAGATAATTCATCTTGCTAAAAGTGTCACTACAGATACAGCATAAGCTACGTAAATTGCCCACCTAATGATCATTGTTATTAAATAGCTAAATAACTGACACCGAATCAAGCAACCCAGATACATGTACGAGTGCTGCACACAGACTAGTTCTCACCATAGCTACATAGATCTAGCGTGTCACACTGTATACACTTCGGTCTGGTTCATGTTTACCCTATCGGTTGGCGCCCCCTTTCTGTGTAAGAAGGCGATGGTTTCACAGCCTACTTTCATACGGAATAAGTTTTCCATTTATTTATTGCCACATGTGTAAATTATGGGTGACCAAGTCGATCTGAGACCTACTCTCTTGGTGTCCGGTCCGGTGATCACAAAGTCGATCCTGACGTTGATGATGTATGGATCCGGATAGATTGGTCCGTGGAAGGCGGATGGGCCGACGAGAGAGCTCACTGCCTGCACCTGCCACAACAACGACACGGGCAGAGTTCACATCAGTGACGCCCCGAGCAAGGACACAGGTGGCCTTTACATAACAACGAAATACAGGAAACAGTTTACATAGATATGGAGAAAAGGACATGTATAGCATATTAAGCGTTTTCGTTTCGTCTTGAACAGGGAATTATAAATTATAATTAAAATTAGGGAAGAGAGCTTACAGCTGACGGCTATAAGAATTTAAGGATGACTGTCTGAGAGCCGGGAACCGGAAATGTGGCAAGAACACACATGTAAAGTGTCCCAAAGGGCAGTCGCATAAAGAGAAAGCCATTGCGAGCAGTGCGTGGACTGCATACTAACAGTGTATCAAGCTGGGAGCAGTGCGTAGACTGCGTACTAACAGTGTATCAAGCTGGGAGCAGTGCGTAAAATGCGTACTAACAGTGTATCAAGCTGGGAGCAGTGCGTAGACTGCGTACTAACAGTGTATCTAGCTGGGAGCAGTGCCCAGACTGCGTACTAACAGTGTATCAAGCTGGGAGCAGTGCCTAGACTGCGTACTAACAGTGTATCAAGCTGGGAGCAGTGCGTAGACTGCGTACCAACAGTGTATCTAGCTGGGAGCAGTGCCCAGACTGCGTACTAACAGTGTATCAAGCTGGGAGCAGTGCCTAGACTGCGTACTAACAGTGTATCAAGCTAGGAGCAGTGCGTAGACTGCGTACTAACATTGTATCAAGCTGGGAGCAATGAGTAGACTGCGTACTAACAGTGCATCAAGCTAGGAGCAGTGCGTAGACTGCGTACTAACATTGTATCAAGCTGGGAGCAGTGCGTAGACTGCGTACTAACAGTGTATCAAGCCGGGAGCAGTGCGTGGACTGCGTCCTAACAGTGTATCAAGCTGAGAGCAGTGCGCAGACTGCATACTAACAGCGTATCAAGCTGGGAGCAGTGCGCAGACTGCGTACTAACAGTGTATCAAGCTGGGAGCAGTGCGTAGACTGCGTACTAACAGTGTATCAAGCTGAGAGCAGTGCGTAGACTGCGTACTAACAGTGTATTAAGCTGGGAGCTGTGCGTAGACTGCGTACTAACAGTGTATCAAGCTGGGAGCAGTGCGTCGACTGCGTACTAACAGTGTATCAAGCTGGGAGCAGTGCGTAGACTGCGTACTAACAGTGTATCAAGCTGTGAGCAGTGCGTAGATTGCGTACTAACAGTGTATCAAGCTGAGAGCAGTGCGCAGACTGCGTACTAACAGTGTATCAAGCTGGGAGCAGTGCGTAGACTGCGTACTAACAGTGTATCAAGCTGGGAGCAGTGCCCAGACTGCATACTAACAGCGTATCAAGCTGGGAGCAGTGCCCAGACTGCGTACTAACAGTGTATCAAGCTGGGAGCAGTGCGTAGACTGCGTACTAACAGTGTATCAAGCTGGGAGCAGTGTGTAGACTGCGTACTAACAGCGTATCAAGCTGGGAGCAGTGCGCAGACTGCGCACTAACAGTGTACCAAGCTGGGAGCAGTGCGTAGACTGCGTACTAACAGTGTATCAAGCTGGGAGCAGTGCGCAGACTGCGTACTAACAGTGTATCAAGCTGGGAGCAGTGCGTCGACGGCGTACTAACAGTGTATCACGCTAGAAGCAGTGCGCAGACTGCGTACTAACAGTGTATCAAGCTGGGAGCAGTGCGCAGACTGCGTACTAACAGTGTATCAAGCTGGGAGCAGTGCGTAGACTGCGTACTAACAGTGTATCAAGCTGGGAACAGTGTGTAGACTGCGTACTAACAGTGTATCAAGCTGAGAGCAGTGCGTAGACTGCGTACTAACAGTGTATCAAGCTGGGAGCAGTGCCCAGACTGCGTACTAACAGCGTATCAAGCTGGGAGCAGTGCGCAGACTGCGTATTTACAGTGTATCAAGCTGGGAGCAGTGCGTAGACTGCGTACTTACAGTGTATCAAGCTGGAAGCAGTGCGTAGACTGCGTACTAGCAGTGTATCAAGCTGGGAGCAGTGTGTAGACTGCGTACTAACAGTGTATCAAGCTGAGAGCAGTGCGTAGACTGCGTACTAACAGTGTATTAAGCTGGGAGCAGTGCGTAGACTGCGTACTAACAGTGTATCAAGCTGGGAGCAGTGCCCAGACTGCGTACTAACAGCGTATCAAGCTGGGAGCAGTGCGCAGACTGCGTATTTACAGTGTATCAAGCTGGGAGCAGTGCGTAGACTGCGTACTTACAGTGTATCAAGCTGGGAGCAGTGCGTAGACTGCGTACTAACAGTGTATTAAGCTGGGAGCAGTGCGTAGACTGCGTACTAACAGTGTATCAAGCTGGGAACAGTGCGTCGACTGCGTACTAACAGTGTATCAAGCTGGGAGCAGTGCGTAGACTGCGTACTAACAGTGTATCAAGCTGTGAGCAGTGCGTAGATTGCGTACTAACGGTGTATCAAGCTGAGAGCAGTGCGCAGACTGCGTACTAACAGTGTATCAAGCGGGGAGCAGTGCGTAGACTGCGTACTAACAGTGTATCAAGCTGGGAGCAGTGCGTAGACTGCATACTAACAGCGTATCAAGCTGGGAGCAGTGCCCAGACTGCGTACTAACAGTGTATCAAGCTGGGAGCAGTGCGTAGACTGCGTACTAACAGTGTATCAAGCTGGGAGCAGTGTGTAGACTGCGTACTAACAGCGTATCAAGCTGGGAGCAGTGCGCAGACTGCGCACTAACAGTGTATCAACCTTGGAGCACTGCGTAGACTGCGTACTAACAGTGCATCAACCTGGGAGCAGTGCGTAGACTGCGTACTAACAGTGCATCAAGCTGGGAGCAGTGCGCAGACTGCGTACTAAGGGTGTATCAAGCTGGAGGCAGTGCGTAGACTGCGTACTAACAGTGTATTAAGCTGGGAGCAGTGCGTAAACTGCGTACTAACAGTGTATCTAGCTGGGAGCAGTGCGTAGACTGCGTACTAACAGTGTATTAAGCTAGGAGCAGTGCGTAGACTGCGTACTAACAGTGTACCAAGCTGGGAGCAGTGCGTAGACTGCGTACTAACAGTGTATCAAGCTGGGAGCAGTGCGCAGACTGCGTACTAACAGTGTATCAAGCCGGGAGCAGTGCGTCGACGGCGTACTAACAGTGTATCACGCTAGAAGCAGTGCGCAGACTGCGTACTAACAGTGTATCAAGCTGGGAGCAGTGCGCAGACTGCGTACTAACAGTGTATCAAGCTGGGAGCAGTGCGTAGACTGCGTACTAACAGTGTATCAAGCTGGGAGCAGTGTGTAGACTGCGTACTAACAGTGTATCAAGCTGAGAGCAGTGCGTAGACTGCGTACTAACAGTGTATTAAGCTGGGAGCAGTGCGTAGACTGCGTACTAACAGTGTATCAAGCTGGGAGCAGTGCCCAGACTGCGTACTAACAGCGTATCAAGCTGGGAGCAGTGCGCAGACTGCGTATTTACAGTGTATCAAGCTGGGAGCAGTGCGTAGACTGCGTACTTACAGTGTATCAAGCTGGGAGCAGTGCGTAGACTGCGTACTAGCAGTGTATTAAGCTGGGAGCAGTGCGTAGACTGCGTACTAACAGTGTATCAAGCTGGGAGCAGTGCGTCGACTGCCTACTAACAGTGTATCAAGCTGGGAGCAGTGCGTAGACTGCGTACTAACAGTGTATCAAGCTGTGAGCAGTGCGTAGATTGCGTACTAACAGTGTATCAAGCTGAGAGCAGTGCGCAGACTGCGTACTAACAGTGTATCAAGCTGGGAGCAGTGCGTAGACTGCGTACTAACAGTGTATCAAGCTGGGAGCAGTGCCCAGACTGCATACTAACAGCGTATCAAGCTGGGAGCAGTGCCCAGACTGCGTACTAACAGTGTATCAAGCTGGGAGCAGTGCGTAGACTGCGTACTAACAGTGTATCAAGCTGGGAGCAGTGTGTAGACTGCGTACTAACAGCGTATCAAGCTGGGAGCAGTGCGCAGACTGCGCACTAACAGTGTATCAACCTTGGAGCACTGCGTAGACTGCGTACTAACAGTGCATCAACCTGGGAGCAGTGCGTAGACTGCGTACTAACAGTGCATCAAGCTGGGAGCAGTGCGCAGACTGCGTACTAAGGGTGTATCAAGCTGGAGGCAGTGCGTAGACTGCGTACTAACAGTGTATCAAGCTGGGAGCAGTGCGTAAACTGCGTACTAACAGTGTATCTAGCTGGGAGCAGTACGTAGACTGCGTACTAACAGTGTATTAAGCTGGGAGCAGTGCGTAGACTGCGTACTAACAGTGTACCAAGCTGGGAGCAGTGCGTAGACTGCGTACTAACAGTGTATCAAGCTGGGAGCAGTGCGCAGACTGCGTACTAACAGTGTATCAAGCTGGGAGCAGTGCGTCGACGGCGTACTAACAGTGTATCACGCTAGAAGCAGTGCGCAGACTGCGTACTAACAGTGTATCAAGCTGGGAGCAGTGCGCAGACTGCGTACTAACAGTGTATCAAGCTGGGAGCAGTGCGTAGACTGCGTACTAACAGTGTATCAAGCTGGGAGCAGTGTGTAGACTGCGTACTAACAGTGTATCAAGCTGAGAGCAGTGCGTAGACTGCGTACTAACAGTGTATTAAGCTGGGAGCAGTGCGTAGACTGCGTACTAACAGTGTATCAAGCTGGGAGCAGTGCCCAGACTGCGTACTAACAGCGTATCAAGCTGGGAGCAGTGCGCAGACTGCGTATTTACAGTGTATCAAGCTGGGAGCAGTGCGTAGACTGCGTACTTACAGTGTATCAAGCTGGGAGCAGTGCGTAGACTGCGTACTAACAGTGTATCAAGCTGGGAGCAGTGCGTAGACTGCGTACTAACAGTGTATCAAGCTGGGGGCAGTGCGTAGACTGCGTACTAACAGTGTATCAAGCTGGGGGCAGTGCGTAGATTGCGTACTAACAGTGTATCAAGCTGGGGGCAGTGCCTAGACTGCGTACTAACAGTGTATCAAGCTGGGGGCAGTGCCTAGACTGCGTACTAACAGTGTATCCAGACGCGTCCTGCACCCGGCGTCCGTTGGGCGTGACCGCGGCCAGGATCTCCAGGTATCCGCCGACCTTGACCGGGTGGGACAAGCGAATGACGCGCTCCAGACCCCAGACGTCTTGGCTGTCAATCAGCTTCGTGATGTGTGCGCCGCTGGTGGGCTCGACCCCGGCGCCTACGACAAAGAGACCTCCCTTGTAGCCTCGCGGGCTGCAGCAGGCTTACACATCTACTGGGTCATATAGACCAGGTGGAAGTGAAATGTGTATGCGCCATCGGTAACCTCGTTAAATAAATAAATAAGGTTTATACACAAACTATAAGATGATACATGTGCTTTCTTAAATATCTGTCATGATGGACTTACTGAGCAGCTTCACTACTTGGTCATCACTGAGGTCAAACATGTGGAATCTTAAAAAAATGAAAAGATGGGTAACAAAATTACTGACAAGTTTAACGCATTAAATATGTGATAAGATCGAGATAGAGTGGCATTTTATTCTTTTATTATATGATGAGGATCATCTGAAGTAACATAATTATAATCTTCTATGATAGATAATAATGTATAAATATCAAGTTAGACTGATCGACGGCTTTCAAATTAGGATATGTAATTATAACAACATTCTATTGCAGACAGTTATCTATAACTAAAGTATGCTATAATTACTATCTTCTAGTTCATTAATATTATGATAAATATTGTTATTTTCATAGATTATCATTATTTACGTTATTTAATAATATTATGATAAATGTTGTCATTTTCATAGACTATCATTATATACGTTATTAATATTTGACGATATTGTATTGGGATGAATAAGAAGTATACACACGTATACACATTCACCGATACACGGCCGTACTACCTTTCGGCCCGCGTCTTGAACCTCTTGACGAAGCCCGGGTAGGGGTTGTAGGGGAGGTTGTCGAGGGTGAGTAGGAGCTGGACCAGAGGGAAGAAGGCCTCCTCCACCCCCGTGTCCCGCAGCTGCTGCTCGGCCAGCGCGATGGTCGCTGCGATCCCGGCGTGCGGCGGCACCTCATACCTGTCCCTCACCCCCAGGGGGGTCGAGCCGGGGGGCTAGGTGGGGGGTGGGGGGATTGCAGGAATTAAGGAGTCACTTTATTTGGTCAATCGAAATTTTAGAGACTGTCAGTAAAATAAATTGAAGTTAAGAGATATCAATGTTAAACAATGTTAAATTGTGTTTGTTTTTAATTTTTATTGTGATAATATTGTTTGCAATACGTATTCTTTTGTAAATAGTTACTTCACTGTATAAAGACCGCCAGTGATCCTTAGTTTAATTCAAGACAGGATAATAATAAGTAAACTGTCGTTTCACAATAGACTACGTGAGAAGCCTTAATGAACGCTGCCACGCCAGAGCCTTGTGTTTATATTTTTACTATGTAGACTGTAAACGTATGTAACGGGCTCAAATAGGTAACGAACACCAGATAGGTGAGGTGCTGGCAGGCACGATGTTTTTATTCCTATAATGAAGACCCTGCACTGTTCTTGGTAAACTGGGAGTAAACCACGAGGTTTTCCGCTACAAGTTCAACAAATAACCTTTGTTATGTTTTTCAAGGCTTTTAACTACCATCATAGGTTGAAATTAATATGGAGGAACAGAAACACTCAGGTCTTAATGATCTGTCGGCGGATCAATCAATGGACCAGTGACAGCCTAAAGCACCGGCCAGGATGGGGACCGGTCCGCCGTGCTACCGATGACGTGGTAGCACCTGTGTTAGCTCATGTGTTTCCCGTTCGTCCACGCTATGATTGGAGCTCAGCGGTCTCGACAGTGTCTGGCTCGCCAATGATGAGTGGTTGAGCTCAGTACTAGGGCGTCTAGACTCAGGAGCAACTGAATTGGGGTACTGTGCTCTCTAAAGGTGAAAAGCAGTACGACAGATGGCAGCTAAATCTTTGGGCAAGAGATTTTAATGACAGGGTTTTCATTTAAGCAGGAGGAAACATTGAAAAAGTAGCTAATCAATGTATAAATTGATGATCAAGGTATGATACATAATTATCCATTAGAGAGAACAATAATACTGATCATAATTATTGGAAAAATTTCAACTGTATGTCTCTTTTATCAACAAAATTCATTTTGGCCTGCATTCAAAAATTAACAAATGATAGCAACTATGTAATAATAATTGTTATATACATGTAATGACATAACAATTAATTAATTAGGGTACATGTATTTATTATTTTAATATGAAATCCAAATATCATATTACATAGGTATATAATGATCTTATACCAATACAACATGTAGATATTACAGATTGTCTATTACACTTACAGTTGATTTGGCACTGGGAGGGGGTTGTCGCCCTTTGAAGCTTGTTGGCTGATCTCCATTTTGATGGGAAGTGCGTGACTTGGGCATCCTCACCAGCTAACTTCTACACAATACTATACAGATTGACAGAAAATCAAGTAATCATATTCAGTGAGCGAAGTGCAAAATCAGCCCCATAAATCACTTGACAACATATGGAAATGCATTAGGGCTAACTGATAGAGCTGAAAATTTCTATGTAATCTTATCAAAGGGTCCTTTTCCAAAGTAATATTTCTTCAATAGTCTAGGTATAATGACACATATATTTAATAAATTTTCACTTGTTTTTTACATATCATATATAATGTTATTATAAGATAATATAAAGTAAAATGCTCTATTAGATCAGTACAAAGGGCTAAAACTAAAAAGGTAATATTATCACTTGCTACTTATTAACTAACAATATACCAAGTAACAAGTAGCTAGTGGAATGATAGCTGTGAATGTGGGCAGTAGCCATAACACACAGGCACAGTAAATCAGTGGAGGGAGGAGGTGGGGGGGGGAGGGGGAGAGGCCTCACAACGTGTACTAAACATACAAGATGTCCAACTCCCACTGGAACTAAGCGACACCACCTGCTTCAACCCCTAATATCGTACCTTTACCGCGCTTGACGGGCCCCGTAAATGACTAAGTCTGATTTCCAAATAATGGATTTATTTCATCAATAAGTAAATGTGTTTAGTATACGTTTTGAGGCCCCCTACCCACCCCCCCCCCCCCCCACTCCACTGATTTAATTACTGTGCCTGTGCCATAATGGCGCTTGCTTGCAGGGCTAACTGTATGTATGCCAGAGACTTAAGCAAAAACCTATATTTAAACCATCAGAAAACCACTGGACCACGTGATGTCCTTATCAAAGCAGTTCGTAACACAGTTGAAGGTACAGATCTACTGCTATAAGACCCCTATGTTGTGTCGTTTGTCATTCATCATGGACGAGATTGGTATCTTCTCTATTATCGCCCACCAAACTACGCTGTAAGTGTTCTTCAGTATAATACAAGAAAAGTCGCATTATT
Source organism: Arenicola marina (assembly GCA_964019135.1). Lineage (NCBI taxonomy): Eukaryota > Metazoa > Annelida > Polychaeta > Arenicolidae > Arenicola > Arenicola marina. The sequence goes on from OZ025258.1 coordinate 38,972,979, forward strand.
ACACGTCAATCGCGGATCGAAAATGTAAAAGTAAGCGCTTGGGCGCAAAGTTTGTGGTATTTACATAGAATATGCTCCAGTAAACCGCCTATAATTCTTGTTTCCAATGTAAACACTTATGTTCGGCGCTCGCACCATTGTGGAGATTGATTTCATTCCGCAAGAGGGCTCTGAACGATGCATCATAACGTCATCGTTGGCGTGACCGCCCACCTAAGCGCAGTAAGGCGCAGTGCGCAATTTGCCATGCTGAATCATTCAAAGAAACCTCCTGATCCGGCAGCACGACAAAAGTTAATTAGTCCCTGAAACTGAAACTGGGCATTTGTTTTTGGCCCAATAAACACAAAACAAAACAATGTAATGATCAATAAGCGAAAAAGAATACATTTCTAAACACCAGGGGTGGGGAACAAGTGGCGGGGGTTCCACAGATATTTCGGTCAACGAAGTAGTGAAAGATGAATTCCCAGAGGGAAGGGGAGGGGGGAGGGGGTGTAAACCCGATGGAGCCCTTTCCCCCACTCCATGGACCCGCCTATGCCCCAGACGTACTGATAGGAGTTGAAAGTGAGGGTGTGCACAATCCACGCATGCAAGATGCAAAAATAAGCCTCCACCAAAATGTTCTTAGACTAGATAATTGATGAGTGACCGTAGCTCACGGAGGTAGGAGAATTTACGATTTTTCGATTCACGGAATATATTTATAAAATATATTATATATATACATTAAAATTCCTAGTGAACGATGACTGAAAATCCTCTACATATAAGCATGATCCTATACAGTATATATACAATCACGAAGGGGCGGCCAAGGCCCCATTCCAAGTTCACGATGAATTCATTCCCATTTTCAGAGGAACAGAAATACCACTCCCCCTGGCCACAAACACTACACAGTGTCTCGCTCTTGGGGTATGATGGCACTAAATGTCACAGCTAGGCTCTCCAGAAATTGCTGTCCTGGGATTGCCGGATGGTAGCCCAGCAGGGTTTGGACTGTGGTATGGATGCTCTATACAGCCAGGGGGGGGGGGGGGGGGTGCTGCGCTTGGCTCTACCCTGGCAGTCGTTCATACAGGAATGCGAGAGCCCCCAGAAGCCGTCTAAATGGCTGGCCCAATAACACGATGAGTGCGCGACAAACACGTCACGGAGGGGGTTCTCCAATATCCACAGCCATCTCTATATATGGGTGCTTGAAGCGCCATACGACACCAAACAAATGGGGAACCTTATAAATATTCATCAGCACATAAAAATTGTACTTCACGGATAATCAAAGGAACGCAAAAACGTGTTTATTGTGTTAAAAAAACACATGCACTGTAGTTCTTATTTCGTGAAGAATCGGGCGTTGCCTTTTTGAGTGTCGATAGGAGAGGTAGCGCGCATTGTTTACACGGACTGACTGATTCATCCTAACTATAATACACACGCCGTTCATGACCTAGTTTGTAAATAGGCTTTTCGTCGAATCACAGGAATTAATGGTTAAATGGTGGCATCGATCCTTTATCGACTTACTGAATAAGGCGTCAGTTCTTTATATTAAAGATATTGTCATTCCCAATATAAATTGTATGATTGTATGATGTTGTATGATTAGACGTTCATATTATTGGTCTTAATTCTATTCATTGTGGTATCCAATGTTTTAAAGACATACCGCAGAAAACGATGAGGTGGAGGGTGGTGGTGGTATAAAATATGTATACGGTGTATATCTTTTAACAAAATTCGAATCATTTGGTTATATCAGAGTACTAACGTCTTGTTTTCAGGCTACAATATTACATGCGTTCACTGTTGTCACGGACGTCCTGGGTTGGTATTGGTTTATGCCCTTCCCCTGCCGCTCATCACAGAGACGTCATACCGTTCAAATTAGACCTCCACCCCTTGCAAAGTACTGGCTTCACCTCTCTTGGGTATTGCTCCATCGTATTGCTATTTGTTATTCTGGTTACAAGGTTATGTTTATTTAATATGTGAATGCCCACTTTCAACCCATCATTCATTTTGTAACGTCACTAGATAGTTTTATATAGTGTTTTCAAATGAAACGGAAATTCCTGTTGGATAGAATTATCAGCTTAAAATAGTGATGGTGGAGTTAGCATAAGTAACTGACAAGGATAATGACTCAAAGCTCACAGGACCAGTGGTCTACTTACCTAGGCAGTCTGAAATCACCGACGCTCCTGAGGCGCACATGCTGTGAATAATGAACAGGACTGACTTTTTCAAAACATGGAATTACCATACGAATGTACGAGACATAGTCTACCCACAGCAGACACATGTCCTTGTCTGTGTGGTTAGTCTACCCGTAGCAAACACATGTCCGTGTCTGTGTGGTTAGGTCTATGTCCCGCAGCAGACACATGTCCGTGTCTGTGTGGTTAGGTCTATGTCCCGCAGCAGACACATGTCCGTGTCTGTGTGGTGAGGTCTAAGTCCGACAGCAGACACATGTCCGTGTCTGTGTGGTGAGGTCCAAGTCCCGCAGCAGACACATGTCCGTGTCTGTGTGGTTAGGTCTAAGTCCCGCAGCAGACACATGTCCGTGTCTGTGTGGTTAGTCTACTCGCAGCAAACACACGCCCGTGTCTGTGTAGTTAGGTCTAAGTCCCGCAGCAGACACATGTCCGTGTCTGTGTGGTTAGGTCTAAGTCCCGCAGCAGACACATGTCCGTGTCTGTGTGGTTAGTCTACCCACAGCAGACACATGTCCGTGTCTGTGTGGTTAGTCTACTCGCAGCAAACACACGCCCGTGTCTGTGTAGTTAGGTCTAAGTCCCACAGCAGACACATGTCCGTGTCTGTGTGGTGAGGTCTAAGTCCCGCAGCCGACACATGTCCGTGTCTGTGTGGTTAAGTCTAAGTCCCGCAGCAGACACATGTCCGTGTCTCTGTGGTTAAGTCTAAGTCCCGCAGCAGACACATGTCCGAGTCTGTGTGGTGAAGTCCAAGTCCCACAGCAGACACATGTCCGTGTCTGTGTGGTTAGGTCCAAGTCCCGCAGCAGACACATGTCCGTGTCTGTGTGGTTAAGTCTAAGTCCCGCAGCAGACACATGTCCGTGTCTCTGTGGTTAAGTCTAAGTCCCGCAGCAGACACATGTCCGAGTCTGTGTGGTTAGGTCCAAGTCCCACAGCAGACACATGTCCGTGTCTGTGTGGTTAGGTCTAAGTCCCGCAGCAGACACATGTCCGTGTCTCTGTGGTTAGGTCTAAGTCCCGCAGCAGACACATGTCCGTGTCTGTGTGGTGAGGTCCAAGTCCCGCAGCAGACACATGTCCGTGTCTGTGTGGTGAGGTCTAAGTCCCGCAGCAGACACATGTCCGTGTCTGTGTGGTTAGGTCTAAGTCCCACAGCAGACACATATCCGTGTCTGTGTGGTGAGGTCTAAGTCCCGCAGCAGACACATGTCCGTGTCTGTGTGGTTAGGTCTAAGTCCCGCAGCAGACACATGTCCGTGTCTGTGTGGTTAGGTCTAAGTCCCGCAGCAGACACATGTCCGTGTCTCTGTGGTTAGGTCTAAGTCCCACAGCAGACACATATCCGTGTCTGTGTGGTGAGGTCTAAGTCCCGCAGCAGACACATGTCCGTGTCTGTGTGGTTAGGTCTAAGTCCCGCAGCAGACACATGTCCGTGTCTGTGTGGTTAGGTCTAAGTCCCGCAGCAGACACATGTCCGTGTCTGTGTGGTTAGGTCCAAGTCCCACAGCAGACACATGTCCGTGTCTGTGTGGTTAGGTCTAAGTCCCGCAGCAGACACATGTCCGTGTCTGTGTGGTTAGGTCTAAGTCCCGCAGCAGACACATGTCCGTGTCTGTGTGGTGAGGTCTAAGTCCCGCAGCAGACACATGTCCGTGTCTGTGTGGTTAGGTCTAAGTCCCGCAGCAGACACATGTCCGTGTCTGTGTGGTTAGGTCTAAGTCCCGCAGCAGAAACATGTCCGTGTCTGTGTGGTTAGGTCTAAGTCCCGCAGCAGACACATGTCCGTGTCTGTGTGTTGAGGTCTAAGTCCCGCAGCAGACACATGTCCGTGTCTGTGTGGTTAGGTCTAAGTCCCGCAGCAGGCACATGTCCGTGTCTGTGTGTTGAGGTCTAAGTCCCGCAGCAGACACATGTCCGTGTCTGTGTGGTTAGGTCTAAGTCCCGCAGCAGACACATGTCCCTGTCTGTGTGGTTAGGTCTAAGTCCCGCAGCAGACACATGTCCGTGTCTGTGTGGTGAGGCCTAAGTCCCACAGCAGATACATGTCCGTGTCTGTGTGGTTAGGTCTAAGTCCCGCAGCAGACACATGTCCGTGTCTGTGTGGTTAGGTCTTAGTCCCGCAGCAGACACATGTCCGTGTCTGTGTGGTTAGTCTACCCACAGCAGACACATGTCCGTGTCTGTGTGGTTAGTCTACCCACAGCAGACACATGTCCGTGTCTGTGTGGTTAGGTCTAAGTCCCGCAGCAGACACATGTCCATGTCTGTGTGGTTAAGTCTAAGTCCCACAGCAGACACATGTCCGTGTCTGTGTGGTGAGGTCCAAGTCCCGCAGCAGACACATGTCCGTGTCTGTGTGGTGAGGTCCAAGTCCCGCAGCAGACACATGTCCGTGTCTGTGTGGTGAGGCCTAAGTCCCGCAGCAGACACATGTCCGTGTCTGTGTGGTGAGGTCCAAGTCCCGCAGCAGACACATGTCCGTGTCTGTGTGGTGAGGTCCAAGTCCCGCAGCAGACACATGTCCGTGTCTGTGTGGTGAGGTCTAAGTCCCGCAGCAGACAAATGTCCGTGTCTGTGTGGTGAGGTCTAAGTCCCGCAGCAGACACATGTCCGTGTCTGTGTGGTGAGGTCCAAGTCCCGCAGCAGACACATGTCCGTGTCTGTGTGGTGAGGTCCAAGTCCCGCAGCAGACACATGTCCGTGTCTGTGTGGTGAGGTCCAAGACCCGCAGCAGACACATGTCCGTGTCTGTGTGGTGAGGTCCAAGTCCCGCAGCAGACACATGTCCGTGTCTGTGTGGTGAGGTCCAAGTCCCGCAGCAGACACATGTCCGTGTCTGTGTGGTGAGGTCCAAGTCCCGCAGCAGACACATGTCCGTGTCTGTGTGGTGAGGTCCAAGTCCCGCAGCAGACACATGTCCGTGTCTGTGTGGTGAGGTCCAAGTCCCGCAGCAGACACATGTCCGTGTCTGTGTGGTGAGGTCCAAGTCCCGCAGCAGACACATGTCCGTGTCTGTGTGGTGAGGTCCAAGTCCCGCAGCAGACACATGTCCGTGTCTGTGTGGTGAGGCTTAAGTCCCGCGAGGTGATTAAGCTAAATCGTAAATGTTGCTTAATAAATTTGTGATTGATAATTGCATTCCGCCGGGGCGCCCACCATAATGCTAAGTACCACTAGAGCCATTACTACTGTTGATTACGTTGATTATACTAAAGTTAAGCCAGGCAAAGCGATTAGCCCCCCCCCCCCCCACACACACACAGACACCGCTATCGTTTTACTTTACTAATAATGAATTCGCGTGGTTCACCATGTACAAAGTGATAAACCCATGATTCCCATCCGTCATGGAAGCAGTAGTCACAAAGACACTGTAATTCCCATTCAAAAGAATAGCACAAAACGCAGATAATTGAAAGAATAGTATTAAATTATAGATATGCAAATGTTTAATTAGTTTGGAAATATACCGTTGGCATGGATACTAATGGTGCAGGGGGATCCAAAAAGGGTCGCAAAAATGAGATACCCAAGTGCACAATTTAAGATACTCAAGTGTACACCATGAGATACCCAGGTGTATACCATGTGATACCCAGTGTACAACATGTGATACCCAGTGTACAACAGGTGATACCCAGTGTACAACAGGTGATACCCAAGTGCACAACATGAGATACCCAGTGTACAACATGAGATACCCAGTGTACACCATGTGATACCCAGTGTACAACATGAGATACCCAGTGTACACCATGTGATACCCAGTGTACACCATGTGATACCCAGGTGCACAACATGTGATACCCAGTGTATACCATGTGCTACCCAGTGTACACCATGTGATACCCAGTGTACAACATGAGATACCCAGTGTACAACATGAGATACCCAGTGTACAAAATGTGATACCCAGTGTATACCATGTGATACCCAGGTGCACAACATGTGATACCCAGTGTACACCATGTGATACCCAGTGTACGCCATGAGATACCCAGTATACACCATGAGATACCCAGTGTATACCATGTGATACCCAGGTGCACAACATGTGATACCCAGTGCACACCATGAGATACCCAGTGTACACCATGAGATACCCAGTGTACACCATGAGATACCCAGTGTATACCATGTGATACCCAGGTGCACAACATGTGATATCCAGTGTACAACATGAGATACCCAGTGTACACCATGTGATACCCAGTGTACAACAGGTGATACCCAGGTGCACAACATGTGATACCCAGGTGCACAACATGAGATACCCAGTGTACAACATGAGATACCCAGTGTACAACAGGTGATACCCAGGCGCACAACATGTGATACCCAGGTGCACAAAATGAGATACCCAGTGTACAACATGAGATATCCAGTGTACACCATGTGATACCCAGTTGCACAACATGTGATACAAAGTGTACACCATAAGATACCCAGTGTACAACATGAGATACCCAGTGTACACCATGTGATACCCAGTGTACAACATGTGATACCCAGTGTACACCATGTGATACCCAGTGTACACCATGTGATACCCAGGTGCACAACATGTGATACCCAGTGTACAACATGAGATACCCAGGTTTACAACATGTGATACCCAGTGTACAACAGGTGATACCCAGGTGCACAACATGTGATATCCAGGTGCACAACATGAGATACCCAGTGTACAACATGTGATACCAAGTGTACACCATGAGATACCCAGGTGCACAACATGCGATACCCAGTGTACACCATGAGATACCCAGTGTATACCATGTGATACCCAGGTGTACAACATGTGATACCCATTGTACACCATGTGATACCCAGTGTACACCATGAGATACCCAGTGTACAACATGAGATACCCAGGTGCACAACATGTGATACCCAGTGTACACCAAGAGATACCCAGTGTATACCATGTGATACTTAGGTGTACAACATGTGATACCCAGGGTACACCATGTGATACCCAGTGTACACCATGAGATACCCAGTGTACAACATGAGATACCCAGGTGCACAACATGTGATACCCAGGGTACACCACGTGATACCCAGTGTTCACCATGAGATACCCAGTGTACAACATGAGATACCCAGTGTACACCATGTGATACCCAGGTGCACAACATGAGATACCCAGTGTACAACATGAGATATCCAGTGTACACCATGAGATATCCAGTGTACAACATGTGATACCTAGTGTACACCATGTGATACTCAGGTGCACAAATGAGATACCTAGTGTATACCATGTGATACCCAGTGTACAACATGTGATACCCAGGTGCGCAACATGTGATACCCAGTGTACACCATGTGATACCCAGTGTACACCAAGAGATACCCAGTGTACAACAGGTGATACTCAGGTGCACAACATGTGATACCCAGGTGCACAACATGAGATACCCAGTGTACAACATGTGATACCCAGTGTACACCATGAGATACCCAGGTGCACAACGTGTGATACCCAGTGTACACCATGTGATACCCAGTGTACACCAAGAGATACCCAGTGTATACCATGTGATACCCAGGTGTATAACATGTGATACCCAGTGTACACCATGTGATACCCAGTGTACACCATGAGATACCCAGTGTACACCATGAGATACCCAGTGTATACAATGTGATACCCAGGTGCACAACATGAGATACCCAGTGTACACCATGAGATACCCAGTGTACACCAAGAGATACTCAGTGTACACCATGAGATACCCAGTGTACACCAAGAGATACCCAGTGTATACCATGTGATACCCAGGTGTACAACATGTGATACCCAGTGTACACCATGTGATACCCAGTGTACCCCATGAGATACCCAGTGTACAACATGAGATACCCAGTGTACAACATGAGATACCCAGGTGCACAACATGTGATACCCAGTGTACACCATGTGATACCCAGTGTACACCATGAGATACCCAGTGTGCAACATGAGATACCCAGTGTACACCATGAGATACCCAGTGTACACCAAGAGATACTCAGTGTACACCATGAGATACCCAGTGTACACCAAGAGATACCCAGTGTATACCATGTGATACCCAGGTGTACAACATGTGATACCCAGTGTACACCATGTGATACCCAGTGTACCCCATGAGATACCCAGTGTACAACATGAGATACCCAGGTGCACAACATTTGATACCCAGTGTACACCATGTGATACCCAGTGTACACTATGAGATACCCAGTGTACAACATGAGATACCCAGGTGCACAACATGTGATACCCAGTGTACACCATGAGATACCCAGGTGCACAACATGTGATACCCAGTGTACACCATGTGATACCCAGGTGCACAACATGTGATACCCAGTGTACACCATGTGATACCCAGTGTACACCATGAGATACCCAGTGTGCAACATGAGATACCCAGGTGCACAACATGTGATACCCAGTGTACACCATGTGATACCCAGTGTACACCATGAGATACCCAGTGTGCAACATGAGATACCCAGTGTACACCATGAGATACCCAGTGTACACCAAGAGATACTCAGTGTACACCATGAGATACCCAGTGTACACCAAGAGATACCCAGTGTATACCATGTGATACCCAGGTGTACAACATGTGATACCCAGTGTACACCATGTGATACCCAGTGTACCCCATGAGATACCCAGTGTACAACATGAGATACCCAGGTGCACAACATTTGATACCCAGTGTACACCATGTGATACCCAGTGTACACTATGAGATACCCAGTGTACAACATGAGATACCCAGGTGCACAACATGTGATACCCAGTGTACAACATGAGATACCTAGTGTACACCATGAGATACCCAGGTGCACAACATGTGATACCCAGTGTACACCATGTGATACCCAGTGTATACCATGTGATACCCAGTGTACAACATGAGATACCCAGGTGCACAACATGTGATACCCAGTGTACACCATGAGATACCCAGTGTACAACATGTGATACCCAGTGTACACCATGTGATACCCAGTGTATACCATGTGATACCCAGTGTACAACATGAGATACCCAGGTGCACCACATGTAATACCCAGGTGCACAACATGAGATACCCAGTGTACACCAAGAGATACCCAGTGTATACCATTTGATACCCAGGTGCACAACATGAGATACCCAGTGTACAACATGAGATACCCAGTGTACACCATGAGATACCCAGTGTACAACATGAGCTACCCAGTGTACACCATGTGATACCTAGGTGCTCAACATGAGATACCTAGTGTATACCATGTGATACCCAGGTGCACAACATGTGATACCCAGTGTACACCATTAGATACCCAGTGTACACCATGTGATACCCAGGTGCACAACATGTGATAACCAGTGTACAACGTGTGATACCCAGTGTATACCATGTGATACCCAGGTGTACAACATGTGATAACCAGTGTACAACATGTAATACCCAGTGTATACCATGTGATGCCTAGTGTACACCATGTGATACCCAGTGTACACCATGAGATACCCAGTGTACACCATGTGATACCCAGTGTACACCATGTGATACCTAGTGTATACCATGTGATACCCAGTGTACAACATGAGATACCCAGGTGCACAACATGTGATACCCAGTGTACACCATGTGATACCCAGTGTACACCATGAGATACCCAGTGTGCAACATGAGATACCCAGTGTACACCATGAGATACCCAGTGTACACCAAGAGATACTCAGTGTACACCATGAGATACCCAGTGTACACCAAGAGATACCCAGTGTATACCATGTGATACCCAGGTGTACAACATGTGATACCCAGTGTACACCATGTGATACCCAGTGTACACCATGTGATACCCAGTGTACAACATGAGATACCCAGGTGCACAACATTTGATACCCAGTGTACACCATGTGATACCCAGTGTACAACATGAGATACCCAGGTGCACAACATTTGATACCCAGTGTACACCATGTGATACCCAGTGTACACTATGAGATACCCAGTGTACAACATGAGATACCCAGGTGCACAACATGTGATACCCAGTGTACAACATGAGATACCTAGTGTACACCATGAGATACCCAGGTGCACAACATGTGATACCCAGTGTACACCATGTGATACCCAGTGTACACCATGTGATACCCAGTGTACACCATGTGATACCCAGTGTACAACATGAGATACCCAGGTGCACAACATTTGATACCCAGTGTACACCATGTGATACCCAGTGTACACTATGAGATACCCAGTGTACAACATGAGATACCCAGGTGCACAACATGTGATACCCAGTGTACAACATGAGATACCTAGTGTACACCATGAGATACCCAGGTGCACAACATGAGATACCCAGTGTACCCCATGAGATACCCAGTGTACAACATGAGATACCCAGGTGCACAACATTTGATACCCAGTGTACACCATGTGATACCCAGTGTACACTATGAGATACCCAGTGTACAACATGAGATACCCAGGTGCACAACATGTGATACCCAGTGTACAACATGAGATACCTAGTGTACACCATGAGATACCCAGGTGCACAACATGTGATACCCAGTGTACACCATGTGATACCCAGTGTATACCATGTGATACCCAGTGTACAACATGAGATACCCAGGTGCACAACATGTGATACCCAGTGTACACCATGAGATACCCAGTGTACAATATGTGATACCCAGTGTACACCATGTGATACCCAGTGTATACCATGTGATACCCAGTGTACAACATGAGATACCCAGGTGCACCACATGTAATACCCAGGTGCACAACATGAGATACCCAGTGTACACCAAGAGATACCCAGTGTATACCATTTGATACCCAGGTGCACAACATGAGATACCCAGTGTACAACATGAGATACCCAGTGTACACCATGAGATACCCAGTGTACAACATGAGATACCCAGTGTACAACATGAGATACCCAGTGTACACCATGAGATACCCAGTGTACAACATGAGCTACCCAGTGTACAACATGTAATACCCAGTGTATACCATGTGATGCCTAGTGTACACCATGTGATACCCAGTGTACACCATGAGATACCCAGTGTACACCATGTGATACCCAGTGTACACCATGTGATACCTAGTGTATACCATGTGATACCTAGGTGCTCAACATGAGATACCTAGTGTATACCATGTGATACCCAGGTGCACAACATGTGATACCCAGTGTACACCATTAGATACCCAGTGTACACCATGTGATACCCAGGTGCACAACATGTGATAACCAGTGTACAACGTGTGATACCCAGTGTATACCATGTGATACCCAGGTGTACAACATGTGATAACCAGTGTACAACATGTAATACCCAGTGTATACCATGTGATGCCTAGTGTACACCATGTGATACCCAGTGTACACCATGAGATACCCAGTGTACACCATGTGATACCCAGTGTACACCATGTGATACCTAGTGTATACCATGTGATACCCAGTGTACAACATGAGATACCCAGGTGCACAACATGTGATACCCAGTGTACACCATGAGATACCCAGTGTACACCATGTGATACCCAGGTGCACAACATGAGATACCCAGTGTATACCATGTGATACCCAGGTGCACAACATGTGATACCCAGTGTACGCCATGAGATACCCAGTGTACACCATGAGATACCCAGTGCATACCATGTGATACCCAGGTGCACAACATGTGATACCCAGTGTACACCATGAGATACCAAGTGTACAACATGAGATACCCAGTGTACACCATGTAATACCCAGGTGCACAACATGTGCTACCCAGGTGTACAACGTGTGATACCCAGTGTAAAACATGTGACACCCAGGTGCACAACCTGTGATACCCAGTGTACACCATGTGATACCCAGTGTACACCATGTGATACCCAGCTGCACACCATGAGATACCCAGTGTACAACATGAGATACCCAATGTACAACATGAGATACCCAGTGTACAACATGAGATACCCAGTGTACAACATGAGATACCCAGTGTACACCATGTGATACCCAGTGTACAACATCTGATACCCAGTGTACACCATGAGATACCCAGTGTACACCATGTGATACCCAGTGTACACCATGTGATACCCAGTGTACACCATGTGATACCCAGTGTACAACATGTGATACCCAGTGTATACCATGTGATACCCAGGTGCACAACATGTGATACCCAGATGCACAACATGAGATACCCAGTGTACAACATGTGATACCCAGTATACACCATGTGATACCCAGTGTACAACATGAGATACCCAGTGTACACCATGTGATACCCAGTGTACAACATGAGATACCCAGGTGCACAACATGTGATACCCAGTGTACACCATGTGATACCCAGTGTACAACATGAGATACCCAGGTGCACAACATGTGATACCCAGTGTACACCATGTGATACCCAGTGTACACCATGTGATACCCAGCTGCACACCATGAGATACCCAGTGTACAACATGTGATACCCAATGTACAACATGAGATACCCAGTGTACAACATGAGATACCCAGTGTACAACATGAGATACCCAGTGTACACTATGTGATACCCAGTGTACAACATCTGATACCCAGTGTACACCATGGAATGGAATGGAATGTTGGTGTTTTAGGCCACTTTTGTGCACATACAGGCTAAATTGGGCCAAGGAACCTCCCGAGACGATGAAGGATGAAGGAATGAAACATGCCCCAGATTAGGTGCCCGAGCCCGGGTTCGAATCCAGGACCTATTGATCTGCGGTCTAGTGCGCTAACCACTACACCAGAGAGGCCCCCCGTGTACACCATGAGATACCCAGTGTACACCATGTGATACCCAGTGTACAACATGTGATACCCAGTGTACACCATGTGATACCCAGTGTACAACATGTGATACCCAGTGTATACCATGTGATACCCAGGTGCACAACATGTGATACCCAGATGCACAACATGAGATACCCAGTGTACAACATGTGATACCCAGTGTACACCATGTGATACCCAGGTGCACAACATGTGATACCCAGGTGTACAACATGTGATACCCAGTGTACAACATGTGATACCCAGTGTACAACATGTGATACCCAGTGTACAACATGTGATACCCAGGTGCACAACATGAGATACCCAGTGTACAACATGAGATACCCAGTGTACACCATGTGATACCCAGTGTACAACATGAGATACCCAGGTTTACAACATGTGATACCCAGTGTACACCATGTGATACCCAGGTGCACAACATGTGATACCCAGGTGCACAACATGAGATACCCAGTGTACAACATGAGATACCAAGGTGTACAACATGAGATACCCAGTGTACAACATGTGATACCCAGGTGTACAATATGAGATACCCAGGTACACAAAACAAGATACCCAGTGTACACCATGTGATTTACAGGTGTGCAACATTAAAGCCTCCAAGCGTTGCCACGTCTCTGTGCTTGGCGGTAGAGATTTCTTTTTGCTTCAGACGTAGGACAGTAAAGCCGACCCCCCAGACATCGTATCGATCCTTGTCGCCTGCCCTCCGTTACACAATGTAACTGACGTGCAATAACATGTGAATAATTTACCCTGATCTATCCACCCATTTGTGTGTCGCTATTGTGGTTAATGACAAGACGTCTGTTACACACACAGCGAGTGTCGAGGTAATGACATGCGCCCCACTTTGAATCATCAGCCCGTACCGCCCGACCATTCTCAATAGACCGTTGCTTTTATCCAATCATGTGGTGAAAAAATGTCTTCCACGTGCGTTATGTCGGATAAACATGCCGGACAAGCAAAGCAGCACGCCCTTTTATTGTCAGTTTCAGAGATGACTACTTCTCATTTGCACCTACCATCAGCTATGATTGTAAATTTCATACTCGTGATCTAAAGAAAAGAGACTCAAGCATGGGCCGGGCTTACTGTCGGAGTATTGACTGGTCTATAGACATCAGACAAACATAGCTGATGGTAGGTACAAGTGAGAAGTACTCATCTCTGAAACTGACGACAAAGCTGCTTTGCTACATGTTTGTCCGACTTGTTTCTCCGACCTTACGCACGTGGAAGACCTTGTTTTAAGACAAGATTGGGTACAAGCAAGAGTGACGTCAGTGAAATATTGACAGCCTGGATCGGTCTGTTAACACGTGTCATTATTCTCGTTTAATATGTGTGCTGGCACTCCCCCATTAGGGGCGGATCCAGAAAATCTGGATAGGGGGGGGGGGAGGTTTCAGTGTCGGATCCAGATATGCTGGATAGGGGGGGCCGGTTTGGGTTTTAATATATTAAATGGTATAAATTATATAACTTTCGGCCCTAAAAGGAAGGGTTGGAGCCAGGATTGATTTGGCTGCGAAAAGCTTTCTGTCCATGTTTTACGGATGAATATAACTGATAATAATCAGTCTAGGTTTTTCCATTTGTTGCTTCAGCTCAACATTTTCTAAAGTGATCTGGCTGACCGACTAAATTACTCATATAATTTTAGACCATATCACGACTTTACTGTCTATTCCTAGCAGATATAAAATGACTGGAATATGAAAAAGGTCTGTCGCCAGTACTCTCACTTCTTCGAAATGTTCCCAAAATATAATTAATGAGGTTAGTTGCTCGTTCCTCCGCCAGGGCTGATGGGAGACGTGATCCATTGAATGATTCATCTGACCCCACGCTATTCCCATCAACAGCATAAATAATACCTTCTATTTATACTGCAGGCTCTGCCCTTAGGTGGTGGGTTAGGTTATGTCATACAATGAAGCACATATTTCTAAAGGTTGCCCGATTGTCCGCTTTTCGCCGCAAATCGTCCCCTGGGCCGAGCGTTATCGCAATGGAGTGCTCGGCTACTGATCAGCGGGTGGGGTGACAGGGTGGCAAAGCACAGTTTAACGACCCGTGGGAGGGTGGGGGGGTAGGGGTGGGGGGGTTGTGGTCATAGGATGGGGTGGCAGGGTGGCAAAGCACAGCTTGATGACCCGGGGGAGGGGGGGGGTTGTGATCATAGGATGGGGTGGCAGGGTTGCAAAGCACAGCTTGATGACCCGGGGGAGGGGGGGGGGGTTGTGGTCAGTGGGTGGGATGACAATGCGGCCAAGCACAGTTTACAAGGGGTTCCAAAGATGAGGCTCACATTATTGCGATAAAATAGCATACTATTATTTTATGAATTATTAATAAAAATTTATTAATGAACCATTTCTCAATTATCGCCAATTAACTCACTTCATGCGAACTACACCAGCCAGACACCATCACATCGCATGACACCAGTGAGGCACCATCACATCACGTGACACCAGCCAGTGACCATGGCATCACGTGACACCAGAAACGTCACCATCGCATCACGTGACGCCAGCCAGGCACCATCACATTAAGCCAGACTGCCGAATATAGTCTCAGCCTTGCCCATGATTTCGACTTACCACAAGTTTTCAACTTAGTGGTAAACGTCATCAGTTTGTGTGCTTCTCGATGCTTTGTTATCAGTATCAGCCCCGCGACAGAGTGCTGTGGTGTCCCGGGATGCACGCGTTTGCCACACTACAGCCGAAACGGCGATGTTTGTCAGGTTTCTGAATTGAAGTAATTTTATGTCAGTTTTAAATGTAATGAAACATCTTCTGATTCGGTAAAAACTGCACTTTCCTGAAATTTATAGTATTAAGGGCCAAGTCTAAGCCAAATAGAAACTGGTTAGATGCCGTTTTCACCTTGTAATGATGAAAGGATTTGCCTTAAGCGTTTTGTGTCCCTACCCCCGCCCCCTCCCATCCGTGCTGGTCATGCCGCTGGTTAAGTTGTCACCCACCACCCCCGCCCCTCTCAACCCAAACCTAAACATTCACGCCACTGGACAAGGGCGCTTATGGAATCCAGGTCAACAGGAAAAATTGATGTGGGTTGGGAGAGGGCGGGGGCTGGGGTAGGTGGGAGGGGAGCGTAAACGAGTAGCCAGTATGAATGACATCGATATCATAATGTAATTGAAAGCTGAATATGCCTCAGGCCATCGTGGGCCTCGTTGATACAGCACCATTCCTCTAGTTGTGGCTTCCCTCCATGGTTATCGACTGCTGGCGGCGCACTTTCAGAATGAACACTTTCCGTTGATCACCGCTGCCTTGGGCGTGGGAGCCGTCGCCAAGTTGTCAATGAAAGACGGTTTATACTCGGACCATGCCACATCAACCTCATTTGATGTGGCATCAATGTGTTTGCTGTGGCATTGATGTATTTGGTGTGGCATTAATGTACAACATGTGATACCCAATGTACAACATCTGATACCCAGTGTACAACATGAGATACCCAGGTGCACAACATGAGATACCCAGTGTACAACATGAGATACCCAGTTTACACCATGTGATACCCAGTGTACAACATGTGATACCCCGTGTATACCATGTGATACCCAGTGTACAACATGTGATACCCAGGTGCACAACATGAGATACCCAGGTGCACAACATGAGATACCCAGGTGCACAACATGAGATACGCAGTGTACATCATTTGATACCCAGTGTACAACATGTGATACCCAGGTGTACAGCATGAGATACCCAGTGTACAACATGTGATACCCAGTGTACAACATGAGATACCCAGGTGTACAACATGTGATACCCAGGTGTACAGCATGAGATACCCAGTGTACAACATGTGATACCCAGTGTACACCATGAGACACCCAGTGTACAACATGAGATACCAAGGTGTACAACATGAGATACCCAGTGTACAACATGTGATACCCAGTGTACACCATGAGACACCCAGTGTACAACATGAGATACCAAGGTGTACAACATGAGATACCCAGTGTACAACATGAGATACCCAGTTTACACCATGTGATACCCAGTGTACAACATGTGATACCCCGTGTATACCATGTGATACCCAGTGTACAACATGTGATACCCAGGTGCACAACATGAGATACCCAGGTGCACAACATGAGATACCCAGGTGCACAACATGAGATACGCAGTGTACATCATTTGATACCCAGTGTACAACATGTGATACCCAGGTGTACAGCATGAGATACCCAGTGTACAACATGTGATACCCAGTGTACAACATGAGATACCCAGGTGTACAACATGTGATACCCAGGTGTACAGCATGAGATACCCAGTGTACAACATGTGATACCCAGTGTACACCATGAGACACCCAGTGTACAACATGAGATACCAAGGTGTACAACATGAGATACCCAGTGTACAACATGTGATACCCAGGTGTACAATATGAGATACCCAGGTGCACAAAACAGTGTACACCATGAGATTTACAGGTGTGCAACATTAAAGCCTCCAAGCGTTGCCACGTCTCTGTGCTTGGCGGTAGAGATTTCTTTTTGCTTCAGACGTAGGACAGTAAAGCCGACCCCCCAGACATCGTATCGATCCTTGTCGCCTGCCCTCCGTTACACAATGTAACTGACGTGCAATAACATGTGAATAATTTACCCTGATCTATCCACCCATTTGTGTGTCGCTATTGTGGTTAATGACAAGACGTCTGTTACACACACAGCGAGTGTCGCTGGGGTCAGGTAATGACATGCGCCCCACGTTGAATCATCAGCCCGTACCGCCCGACCATTCTCAATAGACCGTTGCTTTTATCCAACCATGTGGTGAAAAAATGTCTTCCACGTGCGTTATGTCGGATATGTCGGTTTCTCCGACCTTACGCACGTGGAAGACCTTGTTTTAAGACAAGATTGGGTACAAGCAAGAGTGACGTCAGTGAAATATTGACAGCCTGGATCGGTCTGTTAACACGTGTCATTATTCTCGTTTAATATGTGTGCTGGCACTCCCCCATTAGGGGCGGATCCAGAAAATCTGGATAGGGTGGGGGGAGGTTTCAGTGTCGGATCCAGATATGCTGGATATGGGGGGCCGGTTTGGGTTTTAATATATTAAATGGTATAAATTATATAAATTTTGGCCCTAAAAGGAAGGGTAGGAGCCAGGATTGATTTGGCTGCGAACAGCTTTCTGTCCATGTTTTACGGATGAATATAACTGATAATAATCAGTCTAGGTTTTTCCATTTGTTGCTTCAGCTCAACATTTTCTAAAGTGATCTGGCTGACCGACTAAATTACTCATATAATTTTAGACCATATCAAGACTTTACTGTCTATTCCTAGCAGATATAAAATGACTGGAATATGAAACAGGTCTGTCGCCAGTACTCTCACTTCTTCGAAATGTTCCCAAAATATAATTAATGAGGTTAGTTGCTCGTTCCTCCGCCAGGGCTGATGGGAGACGTGATCCATTGAATGATTCATCTGACCCCACGCTATTCCCATCAACAGCATAAATAATACCTTCTATTTATACTGCAGGCTCTGCCCTTAGGTGGTGGGTTAGGTTATGTCATACAATGAAGCACATATTTCTAAAGGTTGCCCGATTGTCCGCTTTTCGCCGCAAATCGTCCCCTGGCCGAGCGTTATCGCAATGGAGTGCTCGGCTACTGATCAGCGGGTGGGGTGACAGGGTGGCAAAGCACAGCTTAACGACCCGTGGGAGGGGGGGGGGTTGTGGTCATAGGATGGGGTGGCAGGGTGGCAAAGCACAGCTTGATGACCCGGGGAGGGGGGGGGTTGTGATCATAGGATGGGGTGGCAGGGTTGCAAAGCACAGCTTGATGACCCGGGGGAGGGGGGGGGGGGGTTGTGGTCAGTGGGTGGGATGACAATGCGGCCAAGCACAGTTTACAAGGGGTTCCAAAGATGAGGCTCACATTATTGCGAAAAAATAGCATACTATTAATTTATGAATTATTAATAAAAATTTATTAATGAACCATTTCTCAATTATCGCCAATTAACTCACTTCATGCGAACTACACCAGCCAGACACCATCACATCGCATGACGCCAGCCAGGCACCATCACATTAAGCCAGACTGCCGAATATAGTCTCAGCCTTGCCCATGATTTCGACTTACCACAAGTTTTCAACTTAGTGGTAAACGTCATCAGTTTGTGTGCTTCTCGATGCTTTGTTATCAGTATCAGCCCCGCGACAGAGTGCTGTGGTGTCCCGGGATGCACGCGTTTGCCACACTACAGCCGAAACGGCGATGTTTGTCAGGTTTCTGAATTGAAGTAATTTTATGTCAGTTTTAAATGTAATGAAACATCTTCTGATTCGGTAAAAACTGCACTTTCCTGAAATTTATAGTATTAAGGGCCAAGTCTAAGCCAAATAGAAACTGGTTAGATGCCGTTTTTACCTTGTAATGATGAAAGGATTTGCCTTAAGCGTTTTGTGTCCCTACCCCCGCCCCCTCCCATCCGTGCTGGTCATGCCGCTGGTTAAGTTGTCACCCCCCACCCCCGCCCCTCTCAACCCAAACCTAAACATTCACGCCACTGGACAAGGGCGCTTATGGAATCCAGGTCAACAGGAAAAATTGATGTGGGTTGGGAGAGGGCGGGGGCTGGGGTAGGTGGGAGGGGAGCGTAAACGAGTAGCCAGTATGAATGACATCGATATCATAATGTAATTGAAAGCTGAATATGCCTCAGGCCATCGTGGGCCTCGTTGATACAGCACCATTCCTCTAGTTGTGGCTTCCCTCCATGGTTATCGACTGCTGGCGGCGCACTTTCAGAATGAACACTTTCCGTTGATCACCGCTGCCTTGGGCGTGGGAGCCGTCGCCAAGTTGTCAATGAAAGACGGTTTATACTCGGACCATGCCACATCAACCTCATTTGATGTGGCATCAATGTGTTTGCTGTGGCAATGATGTATTTGGTGTGGCATTAATGTTTTTGTGTGGCATTGATGTATTTGGTGTGGCATTAATGTGTTTGCTGTGGCATTGATGTTTTTGTGTGGCATTAATGTATTTGGTGTGGCATTAATGTGTTTGCTGTGGCATTGATGTATTTGGTGTGGCATTAATATGTTTGCTGCGGCATTAATGTGTTTGCTGTGGCATTGATGTATTTGGTGTGGCATTAATGTGTTTGATGGCTTTGAGGGATTGAAGTGTTTGATGTGTTTAATGTGTGTTATGTGTTATATCTCACATATCACATATCACATATCTCACATATCACATATCACATATCACATATCTCATATATCACATATCACATATATCGCGCATATTTCACATATGACATATTTCATATATGACATATCTCATATATGACATATCTCATATATGATATATCTCGCATATGACATATCTCACATATGACATATCTCACATATGACATATCTCATATATGATATATCTCGCATATGACATATCTCATATATGATATATCTCGCATATGACATATCTCACATATGACATATCTCACATATGACATATCTCGCATATGACATATCTCATATATGACATATCTCGCATATGACATATCTCAATGACATATCTCGCATATGACATATCTCGTATATGACCTATCTCAATGACATATCTCGCATTTGACATATCTCACATATGACATATCTCACATATGACATATCTCACATATCTGACATGGGGAGTATCAGTATAGAACGAACTTAGGGGCACAGATAAAATACTTGCATGAAATGTAGGTGTTTATGTCAGTGTTGTGCCCATGGAGGTTAAAATGTGTCAAGAAACCTCTCGGGACACGAGGGGGAGGGGGGGGGGGGTGGTCTTGAAACTGGCCCCCGGTGTGTCAGGACGAGACCCCACGACCTGCTGATCTGCAGCTGAGCCTGGTTACCGACTAGCTAGGGAGGCATCATATGAACAGAAGAAGCCACCAGGAATTTTACTGTGATTTTATCGCTGTGTTGTCTGTTGTTAGAGAGGCTAGGGGGGTGGGGGGGGGGGGGTGTCTGGCACAAAGTGCCGTCCAGCCCATTTTCAATATTCAGGGAAGAAGTTTATGCGATAATAAAACGCAAAGAAAGTGTCAGTAGCAGCTTCTGTCGTCGAGCTAAAGATAGAGAGGTAAGTAGCGACATTTGAGTTGGCTTAGGTGAAGATGCCATGACAAAGGTCAGCAAATTGAGTTGAGCATATATTGGAAGCAATAAATATAAAACAAAAGGAAAATAAGATGACGGAAGAATCCAAAGCAGAAGGAAAATACAATGACGGAAGAGCTAGTGTAAAGGCTTATAAGTCATGTCACGGCTGACATATGCAGGACCCGTACATTACATGCAAATCTGAACCTAACCGCGACTTACTCGGGCGCCGCTGTTCTCTGTCCCCGTTATGCTAAAGAACGCGCGATGCCTCGCTACAGTGCGGCTGTTTGCGGCTTGGTGGCTTCCGGTCAGCGCCGCTATACCGTCGAAGGTGATGAATGTGGCCCGTGAGCGCCGAGACTGTCCTATATGTATGTGTGGCTATGTATGGAGTCCGCCATGAACAAAGAAGCCGCTCGTCAAAGCCAGGAGATCGAGTAACGAGTGTTATGGGGCTCCCTCACAGCGGCCCTGAAGCTGGTCAGTCATAACACTTCTGTTGTGCCCAACGTAAACAACTTATATATCGTCGTCGGACTTTTTTAATGGAAAGATATTAGTATGACATGGCTGAGCACTGCTCAGAATGGGGTCGGAGGAGGGGGGGGGAGGAGCGAAAGGTTTATTGCAGTAATATACATGTTTTCCTTCACTTTATGCACCAATAAAACAATGACGGATGGATAACTTGGATAGTATCAACGGTAAAGATGTCCTGAGCTTTTGTTTTTGATATCTATATTGGATATATGCTTTTGAGGGGTCTTGGCCTAGTGGTAGTGGTGGCGCCTGCGGCTATGATCAAGTCTGCATGAGGGGTGACCCCTTGGTCTAGTGGGTAGCGTCTGCGGCTATGGTCAAGTCTACATGAGTGGTGACCCCTTGGTCTAGTGGGTAGCGCCTTCGGCCATGGTCAAGTCTACATGAGGGGTGACCCCTTGGTCTAGTAGGTGGCGCCTGCGGCTATGGTCAAGTCTACATGAGGGGTGACCCCTTGGTCTAGTGGGTAGCGCCTGCGGCTATGGTCAAGCCTACATGAGGGGTGACCCCTTGGTCTAGTGGGTAGCGCCTGCGGCTATGGTCAAGTCTACATGAGGGGTGACCCCTTGGTCTAGTGGGTGGCGCCTGCGGCTATGGTCAAGTCTACATGAGGGGTGACCCCTTGGTCTAGTGGGTGGCGCCTGCGGCTATGGTCAAGTCTACATGAGGGGTGACCCCTTGGTCTAGTGGGCGGCGCCTTCGGCCATGGTCAAGTCTACATGAGGGGTGACCCCTTGGTCTAGTGGGTGGCGCCTGCGGCTATGGTCAAGTCTACATGAGGGGTGACCCCTTGGTCTAGTGGGTGGCGCCTGCGGCTATGGTCAAGTCTACATGAGGGGTGACCCCTTGGTCTAGTGGGCGGCGCCTTCGGCCATGGTCAAGTCTACATGAGGGGTGACCCCTTGGCCTAGTGGGTAGCGCCTGCGGCTATGGTCAAGTCTACATGAGGGGTGACCCCTTGGTCTAGTGGGTAGCGCCTGCGGCTATGGTCAAGTCTACATGAGTGGTGACCCCTTGGTCTAGTGGGTGGCGCCTGCGGCTATGGTCAAGTCTACATGAGGGGTGGCCCCTTGGTCTAGTGGGCGGCGCCTGCGGCTATGGTCAAGTCTACATGAGGGGTGACCCCTTGGTCTAGTGGGTGGCGCGATCGGCTATGGTCAAGTCTACATGAGGGGTGGCCCCTTGGTCTAGTGGGTGGCGCCTGCGGCTATGGTCAAGTCTACATGAGGGGTGGCCCCTTGGTCTAGTGGGTGGCGCCTGCGGCTATGGTCAAGTCTACATGAGGGGTGGCCCCTTGGTCTAGTGGGTGGCGCCTGCGGCTATGGTCAAGTCTACATGAGGGGTGGCCCCTTGGCCTAGTGGGCAGCGCGATCGGCTGTGGTCAAGTCTACATGAGGGGTGGCCCCTTGGTCTAGTGGGTGGCGCGATCGGCTATGGTCAAGTCTACATGAGGGGTGGCCCCTTGGCCTAGTGAGTAGCGCGATCGGCTATGGTCAAGTCTACATGAGTGGTGACCCCTTGGTCTAGTGGGCGGCGCCTGCGGCTATGGTCAAGTCTACATGAGGGGTGGCCCCTTGGTCTAGTGGGTGGCGCGATCGGCTATGGTCAAGTCTACATGAGGGGTGGCCCCTTGGTCTAGTGGGTGGCGCCTGCGGCTATGGTCAAGTCTACATGAGGGGTGACCCCTTGGTCTAGTGGGTGGCGCCTGCGGCTATGGTCAAGTCTACATGAGGGGTGGCCCCTTGGTCTAGTGGGTGGCGCCTGCGGCTATGGTCAAGTCTACATGAGGGGTGACCCCTTGGTCTAGTGGGTGGCGCCTGCGGCTATGGTCAAGCCTACATGAGGGGTGACCCCTTGGTCTAGTGGGTGGCGCCTGCGGCTATGGTCAAGTCTACATGAGGGGTGACCCCTTGGTCTAGTGGGTGGCGCCTGCGGCTATGGTCAAGTCTACATGAGGGGTGACCCCTTGGTCTAGTGGGTGGCGCCTTCGGCTATGGTCAAGTCTACATGAGTGGTGACCCCTTGGTCTAGTGGGTGGCGCCTGCGGCTATGGTCAAGTCTACATGAGGGGTGACCCCTTGGTCTAGTGGGTGGCGCGATCGGCTATGGTCAAGTCTACATGAGGGGTGACCCCTTGGTCTAGTGGGTAGCGCCTGCGGCTATGGTCAAGTCTACATGAGGGGTGACCCCTTGGTCTAGTGGGTGGCGCGATCGGCTATGGTCAAGTCTACATGAGGGGTGGCCCCTTAGTCTAGTGGGTGGCGCCTTCGGCTATGGTCAAGTCTACATGAGTGGTGACCCCTTGGTCTAGTGGGTAGCGCCTTCGGCTATGGTCAAGTCTACATGAGTGGTGACCCCTTGGTCTAGTGGGTGGCGCCTGCGGCTATGGTCAGGTCTACATGAGGGGTGACCCCTTGGTCTAGTGGGTGGCGCCTGCGGCTATGGTCAAGTCTACATGAGGGGTGACCCCTTGGTCTAGTGGGTGGCGCCTGCGGCTATGGTCAAGCCTACATGAGGGGTGACCCCTTGGTCTAGTGGGTGGCGCCTGCGGCTATGGTCAAGTCTACATGAGGGGTGGCCCCTTGGTCTAGTGGGTGGCGCCTGCGGCTATGGTCAAGTCTACATGAGGGGTGACCCCTTGGTCTAGTGGGTGGCGCCTGCGGCTATGGTCAAGCCTACATGAGGGGTGACCCCTTGGTCTAGTGGGTGGCGCCTGCGGCTATGGTCAAGTCTACATGAGGGGTGGCCCCTTGGTCTAGTGGGTGGCGCCTGCGGCTATGGTCAAGTCTACATGAGGGGTGACCCCTTGGTCTAGTGGGTGGCGCCTGCGGCTATGGTCAAGTCTACATGAGGGGTGGCCCCTTGGTCTAGTGGGTGGCGCCTGCGGCTATGGTCAAGTCTACATGAGGGGTGACCCCTTGGTCTAGTGGGTGGCGCCTGCGGCTATGGTCAAGCCTACATGAGGGGTGACCCCTTGGTCTAGTGGGTGGCGCCTGCGGCTATGGTCAAGTCTACATGAGGGGTGACCCCTTGGTCTAGTGGGTGGCGCCTTCGGCTATGGTCAAGTCTACATGAGTGGTGACCCCTTGGTCTAGTGGGTGGCGCCTGCGGCTATGGTCAAGTCTACATGAGGGGTGACCCCTTGGTCTAGTGGGTGGCGCGATCGGCTATGGTCAAGTCTACATGAGGGGTGGCCCCTTGGTCTAGTGGGTGGCGCCTGCGGCTATGGTCAAGTCTACATGAGGGGTGACCCCTTGGTCTAGTGGGTGGCGCGATCGGCTATGGTCAAGTCTACATGAGGGGTGGCCCCTTAGTCTAGTGGGTGGCGCCTTCGGCTATGGTCAAGTCTACATGAGTGGTGACCCCTTGGTCTAGTGGGTAGCGCCTTCGGCTATGGTCAAGTCTACATGAGTGGTGACCCCTTGGTCTAGTGGGTGGCGCCTGCGGCTATGGTCAGGTCTACATGAGGGGTGACCCCTTGGTCTAGTGGGTGGCGCCTGCGGCTATGGTCAAGTCTACATGAGGGGTGACCCCTTGGTCTAGTGGGTGGCGCCTGCGGCTATGGTCAAGCCTACATGAGGGGTGACCCCTTGGTCTAGTGGGTGGCGCCTGCGGCTATGGTCAAGTCTACATGAGGGGTGACCCCTTGGTCTAGTGGGTGGCGCCTTCGGCTATGGTCAAGTCTACATGAGTGGTGACCCCTTGGTCTAGTGGGTGGCGCCTGCGGCTATGGTCAAGTCTACATGAGGGGTGACCCCTTGGTCTAGTGGGTGGCGCCTTCGGCTATGGTCAAGTCTACATGAGTGGTGACCCCTTGGTCTAGTGGGTGGCGCCTTCGGCTATGGTCAAGTCTACATGAGTGGTGACCCCTTGGTCTAGTGGGTGGCGCCTGCGGCTATGGTCAAGCCTACATGAGGGGTGAGCCCTTGGTCTAGTGGGTAGCGCGATCGGCTATGGTCAAGTCTACATACGGGGTGACCCCTTGGTCTAGTGGGTAGCGCCTGCGGCTATGGTCAAGTCTACATGAGGGGTGACCCCTTGGTCTAGTGGGTGGCGCCTTCGGCTATGGTCAAGTCTACATGAGTGGTGACCCCTTGGTCTAGTGGGTGGCGCCTGCGGCTATGGTCAAGCCTACATGAGGGGTGATCCCTTGGTCTAGTGGGCGGCGCCTTCGGCAATGGTCAAGTCTACATACGGGGTGACCCCTTGGTCTAGTGGGTAGCGCCTGCGGCTATGGTCAAGTCTACATGAGGGGTGACCCCTTGGTCTAGTGGGTGGCGCCTGCGGCTATGGTCAAGTCTACATGAGGGGTGACCCCTTGGTCTAGTGGGTGGCGCCTTCGGCTATGGTCAAGTCTACATGAGTGGTGACCCCTTGGTCTAGTCGGTGGCGCCTGCGGCTATGGTCAAGCCTACATGAGGGGTGAGCCCTTGGTCTAGTGGGTAGCGCGATCGGCTATGGTCAAGTCTACATACGGGGTGACCCCTTGGTCTAGTGGGTAGCGCCTGCGGCTATGGTCAAGTCTACATGAGGGGTGACCCCTTGGTCTAGTGGGCAGCGCCTGCGGCTATGGTCAAGTCTACATGAGGGGTGACCCCTTGGTCTAGTGGGTAGCGCCTGCGGCTATGGTCAAGTCTACATGAGGGGTGGCCCCTTGGTCTAGTGGGTGGCGCCTGCGGCTATGGTCAAGTCTACATGAGGGGTGGCCCCTTGGTCTAGTGGGTGGCGCCTGCGGCTATGGTCAAGTCTACATGAGGGGTGGCCCCTTGGTCTAGTGGGTGGCGCCTGCGGCTATGGTCAAGTCTACATGAGGGGTGACCCCTTGGTCTAGTGGGTGGCGCCTGCGGCTATGGTCAAGTCTACATGAGGGGTGACCCCTTGGTCTAGTGGGTGGCGCCTGCGGCTATGGTCAAGTCTACATGAGGGGTGACCCCTTGGTCTAGTGGGTGGCGCCTGCGGCTATGGTCAAGTCTACATGAGGGGTGACCCCTTGGCCTAGTGGGTAGCGCCTGCGGCTATGGTTAAGTCTACATGAGGGGTGACCCCTTGGTCTAGTGGGTGGCGCCTGCGGCTATGGTCAAGTCTACATGAGGGGTGACCCCTTGGTCTAGTGGGTGGCGCCTGCGGCTATGGTCAAGTCTACATGAGGGGTGACCCCTTGGTCTAGTGGGTGGCGCCTGCGGCTATGGTCAAGTCTACATGAGGGGTGACCCCTTGGTCTAGTGGGTGGCGCCTGCGGCTATGGTCAAGTCTACATGAGGGGTGACCCCTTGGCCTAGTGGGTGGCGCCTGCGGCTATGGTCAAGTCTACATGAGGGGTGACCCCTTGGTCTAGTGGGTAGCGCGATCGGCTATGGTCAAGTCTACATGAGGGGTGACCCCTTGGTCTAGTGGGTGGCGCCTGCGGCTATGGTCAAGTCTACATGAGGGGTGACCCCTTGGTCTAGTGGGTGGCGCCTGCGGCTATGGTCAAGTCTACATACGGGGTGGCCCCTTGGTCTAGTGGGCGGCGCCTGCGGCTATGGTCAAGCCTACATGAGGGGTAGCCCCTTGGTCTAGTGGGCGGCGCCTGCGGCTATGGTCAAGTCTACATGAGGGGTGACCCCTTGGTCTAGTGGGTGGCGCCTGCGGCTATGGTCAAGTCTACATGAGGGGTGACCCCTTGGCCTAGTGGGTGGCGCCTGCGGCTATGGTCAAGTCTACATGAGGGGTGACCCCTTGGTCTAGTGGGTGGCGCCTGCGGCTATGGTCAAGTCTACATACGGGGTGGCCCCTTGGTCTAGTGGGTGGCGCCTGCGGCTATGGTCAAGTCTACATGAGGGGTGACCCCTTGGTCTAGTGGGTAGCGCGATCGGCTATGGTCAAGTCTACATGAGGGGTGGCCCCTTGGTCTAGTGGGTGGCGCCTGCGGCTATGGTCAAGCCTACATGAGGGGTGAGCCCTTGGTCTAGTGGGTAGCGCGATCGGCTATGGTCAAGTCTACATGAGGGGTGACCCCTTGGTCTAGTGGGTGGCGCCTGCGGCTATGGTCAAGTCTACATGAGGGGTGACCCCTTGGTCTAGTGGGTAGCGCCTGCGGCTATGGTCAAGTCTACATGAGGGGTGACCCCTTGGTCTAGTGGGTGGCGCCTGCGGCTATGGTCAAGTCTACATGAGGGGTGACCCCTTGGTCTAGTGGGTAGCGCCTGCGGCTATGGTCAAGTCTACATGAGGGGTGACCCCTTGGTCTAGTGGGTGGCGCCTGCGGCTATGGTCAAGTCTACATGAGGGGTGACCCCTTGGTCTAGTGGGTAGCGCCTGCGGCTATGGTCAAGTCTACATGAGGGGTGACCCCTTGGTCTAGTGGGTAGCGCCTTCGGCCATGGTCAAGTCTACATGAGGGGTGGCCCCTTGGTCTAGTGGGTGGCGCCTGCGGCTATGGTCAAGTCTACATGAGGGGTGACCCCTTGGTCTAGTGGGTAGCGCGATCGGCTATGGTCAAGTCTACATGAGGGGTGACCCCTTGGTCTAGTGGGTGGCGCCTGCGGCTATGGTCAAGTCTACATGAGGGGTGACCCCTTGGTCTAGTGGGTGGCGCCTGCGGCTATGGTCAAGTCTACATGAGGGGTGACCCCTTGGTCTAGTGGGTAGCGCCTGCGGCTATGGTCAAGTCTACATGAGGGGTGACCCCTTGGTCTAGTGGGTAGCGCCTTCGGCCATGGTCAAGTCTACATGAGGGGTGGCCCCTTGGTCTAGTGGGTGGCGCCTGCGGCTATGGTCAAGTCTACATGAGGGGTGACCCCTTGGTCTAGTGGGTGGCGCCTGCGGCTATGGTCAAGTCTGCATGAGGGGTGGCCCCTTGGCCTAGTGGGTAGCGCCTGCGGCTATGGTCAAGTCTACATGAGGGGTGGCCCCTTGGTCTAGTGGGTGGCGCCTGCGGCTATGGTCGAGTCTGCATACGGGGTGACCCCTTGGTCTAGTGGGTGGCGCCTGCGGCTATGGTCAAGTCTACATGAGGGGTGGCCCCTTGGCCTAGTGGGTAGCGCGATCGGCTATGGTCAAGTCTACATGAGGGGTTACCCCTTGGTCTAGTGGGTGGCGCCTGCGGCTATGGTCAAGTCTACATGAGGGGTGGCCCCTTGGCCTAGTGAGTAGCGCGATCGGCTATGGTCAAGTCTACATGAGGGGTGACCCCTTGGTCTAGTGGGTAGCGCCTGCGGCTATGGTCAAGTCTACATGAGGGGTTACCCCTTGGTCTAGTGGGTGGCGCCTGCGGCTATGGTCAAGTCTACATGAGGGGTGGCCCCTTGGCCTAGTGAGTAGCGCGATCGGCTATGGTCAAGTCTACATGAGGGGTGACCCCTTGGTCTAGTGGGTAGCGCCTGCGGCTATGGTCAAGTCTACATGAGGGGTGGCCCCTTGGCCTAGTGGGTGGCGCCTGCGGCTATGGTCAAGTCTACATGAGGGGTGACCCCTTGGTCTAGTGGGCGGCGCCTTCGGCTATGGTCAAGTCTACATACGGGGTGACCCCTTGGTCTAGTGGGCGGCGCCTGCGGCTATGGTCAAGTCTACATGAGGGGTGACCCCTTGGTCTAGTGGGCGGCGCCTTCGGCTATGGTCAAGTCTACATACGGGGTGACCCCTTGGTCTAGTGGGTAGCGCCTGCGGCTATGGTCAAGTCTACATGAGGGGTGACCCCTTGGTCTAGTGGGCGGCGCCTGCGGCTATGGTCAAGTCTACATGAGGGGTGACCCCTTGGTCTAGTGGGTGGCGCCTGCGGCTATGGTCAAGTCTACATGAGGGGTGGCCCCTTGGTCTAGTGGGTGGCGCCTGCGGCTATGGTCAAGTCTACATGAGGGGTGACCCCTTGGTCTAGTGGGTGGCGCCTGCGGCTATGGTCAAGTCTACATGAGGGGTGACCCCTTGGTCTAGTGGGTAGCGCCTGCGGCTATGGTCAAGTCTACATACCGGGTGACCCCTTGGTCTAGTGGGTGGCGCCTGCGGCTATGGTCAAGTCTACATGAGGGGTGACCCCTTGGTCTAGTGGGTGGCGCCTGCGGCTATGGTCAAGTCTACATGAGGGGTGACCCCTTGGCCTAGTGGGTAGCGCCTGCGGCTATGGTCAAGTCTACATGAGGGGTGACCCCTTGGTCTAGTGGGTGGCGCCTGCGGCTATGGTCAAGTCTACATGAGGGGTGACCCCTTGGTCTAGTGGGTGGCGCCTGCGGCTATGGTCAAGTCTACATGAGGGGTGACCCCTTGGTCTAGTGGGTGGCGCCTGCGGCTATGGTCAAGTCTACATGAGGGGTGACCCCTTGGTCTAGTGGGTGGCGCCTGCGGCTATGGTCAAGTCTACATGAGGGGTGACCCCTTGGCCTAGTGGGTGGCGCCTGCGGCTATGGTCAAGTCTACATGAGGGGTGACCCCTTGGTCTAGTGGGTAGCGCGATCGGCTATGGTCAAGTCTACATGAGGGGTGACCCCTTGGTCTAGTGGGTGGCGCCTGCGGCTATGGTCAAGTCTACATGAGGGGTGACCCCTTGGCCTAGTGGGTGGCGCCTGCGGCTATGGTCAAGTCTACATGAGGGGTGACCCCTTGGTCTAGTGGGTGGCGCCTGCGGCTATGGTCAAGTCTACATGAGGGGTGACCCCTTGGCCTAGTGGGTGGCGCCTGCGGCTATGGTCAAGTCTACATGAGGGGTGACCCCTTGGCCTAGTGGGTGGCGCCTGCGGCTATGGTCAAGTCTACATGAGGGGTGACCCCTTGGTCTAGTGGGTGGCGCCTGCGGCTATGGTCAAGTCTACATACGGGGTGGCCCCTTGGTCTAGTGGGCGGCGCCTGCGGCTATGGTCAAGCCTACATGAGGGGTGGCCCCTTGGCCTAGTGGGCAGCGCGATCGGCTATGGTCAAGTCTACATGAGGGGTGACCCCTTGGTCTAGTGGGCGGCGCCTGCGGCTATGGTCAAGTCTACATGAGGGGTGACCCCTTGGTCTAGTGGGTGGCGCCTGCGGCTATGGTCAAGTCTACATGAGGGGTGACCCCTTGGTCTAGTGGGCGGCGCCTGCGGCTATGGTCAAGTCTACATGAGGGGTGACCCCTTGGTCTAGTGGGTGGCGCCTGCGGCTATGGTCAAGTCTACATGAGGGGTGACCCCTTGGCCTAGTGGGTGGCGCCTGCGGCTATGGTCAAGTCTACATGAGGGGTGACCCCTTGGTCTAGTGGGTGGCGCCTGCGGCTATGGTCAAGTCTACATACGGGGTGGCCCCTTGGTCTAGTGGGTGGCGCCTGCGGCTATGGTCAAGTCTACATGAGGGGTGACCCCTTGGTCTAGTGGGTAGCGCGATCGGCTATGGTCAAGTCTACATGAGGGGTGGCCCCTTGGTCTAGTGGGTGGCGCCTGCGGCTATGGTCAAGTCTACATGAGGGGTGACCCCTTGGCCTAGTGGGTGGCGCCTGCGGCTATGGTCAAGTCTACATGAGTGGTGGCCCCTTGGTCTAGTGAGCGGCGCCTTCGGCTATGGTCAAGTCTACATACGGGGTGACCCCTTGGTCTAGTGGGTGGCGCCTGCGGCTATGGTCAAGTCTACATGAGTGGTGACCCCTTGGTCTAGTGGGTGGCGCCTGCGGCTATGGTCAAGCCTACATGAGGGGTGAGCCCTTGGTCTAGTGGGTAGCGCGATCGGCTATGGTCAAGTCTACATGAGGGGTGACCCCTTGGTCTAGTGGGTGGCGCCTGCGGCTATGGTCAAGTCTGCATGAGGGGTGACCCCTTGGTCTAGTGGGTAGCGCCTGCGGCTATGGTCAAGTCTACATGAGGGGTGACCCCTTGGTCTAGTGGGTGGCGCCTGCGGCTATGGTCAAGTCTACATGAGGGGTGACCCCTTGGTCTAGTGGGTAGCGCCTGCGGCTATGGTCAAGTCTACATGAGGGGTGACCCCTTGGTCTAGTGGGTGGCGCCTGCGGCTATGGTCAAGTCTACATGAGGGGTGACCCCTTGGTCTAGTGGGTAGCGCCTGCGGCTATGGTCAAGTCTACATGAGGGGTGACCCCTTGGTCTAGTGGGTAGCGCCTTCGGCCATGGTCAAGTCTACATGAGGGGTGGCCCCTTGGTCTAGTGGGTGGCGCCTGCGGCTATGGTCAAGTCTACATGAGGGGTGACCCCTT
Organism: Arenicola marina; assembly: GCA_964019135.1. Classification (NCBI taxonomy): domain Eukaryota; kingdom Metazoa; phylum Annelida; class Polychaeta; family Arenicolidae; genus Arenicola; species Arenicola marina. The sequence goes on from OZ025258.1 coordinate 39,004,964, forward strand.
GGTCTAGTGGGTAGCGCGATCGGCTATGGTCAAGTCTACATGAGGGGTGACCCCTTGGTCTAGTGGGTGGCGCCTGCGGCTATGGTCAAGTCTACATGAGGGGTGACCCCTTGGTCTAGTGGGTGGCGCCTGCGGCTATGGTCAAGTCTACATGAGGGGTGACCCCTTGGTCTAGTGGGTAGCGCCTGCGGCTATGGTCAAGTCTACATGAGGGGTGACCCCTTGGTCTAGTGGGTAGCGCCTTCGGCCATGGTCAAGTCTACATGAGGGGTGGCCCCTTGGTCTAGTGGGTGCGCCTGCGGCTATGGTCAAGTCTACATGAGGGGTGACCCCTTGGTCTAGTGGGTGGCGCCTGCGGCTATGGTCAAGTCTGCATGAGGGGTGGCCCCTTGGCCTAGTGGGTAGCGCCTGCGGCTATGGTCAAGTCTACATGAGGGGTGGCCCCTTGGTCTAGTGGGTGGCGCCTGCGGCTATGGTCGAGTCTGCATACGGGTTGACCCCTTGGTCTAGTGGGTGGCGCCTGCGGCTATGGTCAAGTCTACATGAGGGGTGGCCCCTTGGCCTAGTGGGTAGCGCGATCGGCTATGGTCAAGTCTACATGAGGGGTTACCCCTTGGTCTAGTGGGTGGCGCCTGCGGCTATGGTCAAGTCTACATGAGGGGTGGCCCCTTGGCCTAGTGAGTAGCGCGATCGGCTATGGTCAAGTCTACATGAGGGGTGACCCCTTGGTCTAGTGGGTGGCGCCTTCGGCTATGGTCAAGTCTACATGAGGGGTGACCCCTTGGTCTAGTGGGCGGCGCCTTCGGCTATGGTCAAGTCTACATGAGGGGTGGCCCCTTGGCCTAGTGAGTAGCGCGATCGGCTATGGCCAAGTCTACATGAGGGGTGACCCCTTGGTCTAGTGGGTAGCGCCTGCGGCTATGGTCAAGTCTACATGAGGGGTTACCCCTTGGTCTAGTGGGTGGCGCCTGCGGCTATGGTCAAGTCTACATGAGGGGTGGCCCCTTGGCCTAGTGAGTAGCGCGATCGGCTATGGTCAAGTCTACATGAGGGGTGACCCCTTGGTCTAGTGGGTAGCGCCTGCGGCTATGGTCAAGTCTACATGAGGGGTGGCCCCTTGGCCTAGTGGGTGGCGCCTGCGGCTATGGTCAAGTCTACATGAGGGGTGACCCCTTGGTCTAGTGGGCGGCGCCTTCGGCTATGGTCAAGTCTACATACGGGGTGACCCCTTGGTCTAGTGGGCGGCGCCTGCGGCTATGGTCAAGTCTACATGAGGGGTGACCCCTTGGTCTAGTGGGCGGCGCCTTCGGCTATGGTCAAGTCTACATACGGGGTGACCCCTTGGTCTAGTGGGTAGCGCCTGCGGCTATGGTCAAGTCTACATGAGGGGTGACCCCTTGGTCTAGTGGGCGGCGCCTGCGGCTATGGTCAAGTCTACATGAGGGGTGACCCCTTGGTCTAGTGGGTGGCGCCTGCGGCTATGGTCAAGTCTACATGAGGGGTGACCCCTTGGTCTAGTGGGTAGCGCCTGCGGCTATGGTCAAGTCTACATACGGGGTGACCCCTTGGTCTAGTGGGTAGCGCCTGCGGCTATGGTCAAGTCTACATGAGGGGTGACCCCTTGGTGTAGTGGGTGGCGCCTGCGGCTATGGTCAAGTCTACATGAGGGGTGACCCCTTGGTCTAGTGGGTGGCGCCTGCGGCTATGGTCAAGTCTACATGAGGGGTGACCCCTTGGTCTAGTGGGTGGCGCCTGCGGCTATGGTCAAGTCTACATGAGGGTTGACCCCTTGGTCTAGTGGGTAGCGCCTGCGGCTATGGTCAAGTCTACATGAGGGGTGACCCCTTGGTCTAGTGGGTGGCGCCTGCGGCTATGGTCAAGTCTACATGAGGGGTGACCCCTTGGTCTAGTGGGTAGCGCCTGCGGCTATGGTCAAGTCTACATGAGGGGTGACCCCTTGGCCTAGTGGGTGGCGCCTGCGGCTATGGTCAAGTCTACATGAGGGGTGACCCCTTGGTCTAGTGGGTGGCGCCTGCGGCTATGGTCAAGTCTACATGAGGGGTGACCCCTTGGTCTAGTGGGTAGCGCCTGCGGCTATGGTCAAGTCTACATGAGGGGTGACCCCTTGGTCTAGTGGGTGGCGCCTGCGGCTATGGTCAAGTCTACATGAGTGGTGACCCCTTGGTCTAGTGGGTGGCGCCTGCGGCTATGGTCAAGTCTACATGAGGGGTGGCCCCTTGGCCTAGTGGGCAGCGCGATCGGCTATGGTCAAGTCTACATGAGGGGTGACCCCTTGGCCTAGTGGGTGGCGCCTGCGGCTATGGTCAAGTCTACATGAGGGGTGACCCCTTGGTCTAGTGGGTGGCGCCTGCGGCTATGGTCAAGTCTACATGAGGGGTGACCCCTTGGTCTAGTGGGTAGCGCCTGCGGCTATGGTCAAGTCTACATGAGGGGTGACCCCTTGGTCTAGTGGGTGGCGCCTGCGGCTATGGTCAAGTCTACATGAGTGGTGACCCCTTGGTCTAGTGGGTGGCGCCTGCGGCTATGGTCAAGTCTACATGAGGGGTGACCCCTTGGTCTAGTGGGTGGCGCCTGCGGCTATGGTCAAGTCTACATGAGTGGTGACCCCTTGGTCTAGTGGGTAGCGCCTGCGGCTATGGTCAAGTCTACATGAGGGGTGGCCCCTTGGCCTAGTGGGCAGCGCGATCGGCTATGGTCAAGTCTACATGAGGGGTGACCCCTTGGCCTAGTGGGTGGCGCCTGCGGCTATGGTCAAGTCTACATGAGGGGTGACCCCTTGGTCTAGTGGGTGGCGCCTGCGGCTATGGTCAAGCCTACATGAGGGGTGGCCCCTTGGCCTAGTGGGTAGCGCCTGCGGCTATGGTCAAGTCTACATGAGGGGTGACCCCTTGGTCTAGTGGGCGGCGCCTTCGGCTATGGTCAAGTCTACATGAGGGGGGACCCCTTGGTCTAGTGGGTGGCGCCTGCGGCTATGGTCAAGTCTACATACGGGGTGACCCCTTGGTCTAGTGGGTGGCGCCTGCGGCTATGGTCAAGTCTACATGAGGGGTGACCCCTTGGTCTAGTGGGTGGCGCCTGCGGCTATGGTCAAGCCTACATGAGGGGTGACCCCTTGGTCTAGTGGGTGGCGCCTGCGGCTATGGTCAAGTCTACATGAGGGGTGGCCCCTTGGCCTAGTGGGTAGCGCGATGGGCTATGGTCAAGTCTACATGAGGGGTGACCCCTTGGTCTAGTGGGTGGCGCCTGCGGCTATGGTCAAGTCTACATGAGGGGTGACCCCTTGGTCTAGTGGGTGGCGCCTGCGGCTATGGTCAAGTCTACATGAGGGGTGAGCCCTTGGTCTAGTGGGTAGCGCCTGCGGCTATGGTCAAGTCTACATGAGGGGTGACCCCTTGGTCTAGTGGGTGGCGCCTGCGGCTATGGTCAAGTCTACATGAGGGGTGACCCCTTGGTCTAGTGGGTAGCGCCTGCGGCTATGGTCAAGTCTACATGAGGGGTGACCCCTTGGCCTAGTGGGTGGCGCCTGCGGCTATGGTCAAGTCTACATGAGGGGTGACCCCTTGGTCTAGTGGGTGGCGCCTGCGGCTATGGTCAAGTCTACATGAGGGGTGACCCCTTGGTCTAGTGGGTAGCGCCTGCGGCTATGGTCAAGTCTACATGAGGGGTGACCCCTTGGTCTAGTGGGTGGCGCCTGCGGCTATGGTCAAGTCTACATGAGTGGTGACCCCTTGGTCTAGTGGGTGGCGCCTGCGGCTATGGTCAAGTCTACATGAGGGGTGGCCCCTTGGCCTAGTGGGTGGCGCCTGCGGCTATGGTCAAGTCTACATGAGGGGTGACCCCTTGGTCTAGTGGGTGGCGCCTGCGGCTATGGTCAAGTCTACATGAGGGGTGACCCCTTGGTCTAGTGGGTGGCGCCTGCGGCTATGGTCAAGTCTACATGAGGGGTGACCCCTTGGTCTAGTGGGTAGCGCCTGCGGCTATGGTCAAGTCTACATGAGGGGTGACCCCTTGGTCTAGTGGGTGGCGCCTGCGGCTATGGTCAAGTCTACATGAGTGGTGACCCCTTGGTCTAGTGGGTGGCGCCTGCGGCTATGGTCAAGTCTACATGAGGGGTGGCCCCTTGGCCTAGTGGGTGGCGCCTGCGGCTATGGTCAAGTCTACATGAGGGGTGACCCCTTGGTCTAGTGGGTGGCGCCTGCGGCTATGGTCAAGTCTACATGAGGGGTGACCCCTTGGCCTAGTGGGTGGCGCCTGCGGCTATGGTCAAGTCTACATGAGGGGTGACCCCTTGGTCTAGTGGGTGGCGCCTGCGGCTATGGTCAAGTCTACATGAGGGGTGACCCCTTGGTCTAGTGGGTGGCGCCTGCGGCTATGGTCAAGTCTACATGAGGGGGGACCCCTTGGTCTAGTGGGTGGCGCCTGCGGCTATGGTCAAGTCTACATGAGGGGTGACCCCTTGGTCTAGTGGGTGGCGCCTGCGGCTATGGTCAAGTCTACATGAGGGGTGACCCCTTGGTCTAGTGGGTGGCGCCTGCGGCTATGGTCAAGTCTACATGAGGGGTGACCCCTTGGTCTAGTGGGTGGCGCCTGCGGCTATGGTCAAGTCTACATGAGGGGTGACCCCTTGGTCTAGTGGGTAGCGCCTGCGGCTATGGTCAAGTCTACATGAGGGGTGACCCCTTGGTCTAGTGGGTGGCGCCTGCGGCTATGGTCAAGTCTACATGAGGGGTGACCCCTTGGTCTAGTGGGTGGCGCCTGCGGCTATGGTCAAGTCTACATGAGGGGGGACCCCTTGGTCTAGGGGGTGGCGCCTGCGGCTATGGTCAAGTCTACATGAGGGGTGACCCCTTGGTCTAGTGGGTGGCGCCTGCGGCTATGGTCAAGTCTACATGAGTGGTGACCCCTTGGTCTAGTGGGTGGCGCCTGCGGCTATGGTCAAGTCTACATGAGGGGTGACCCCTTGGTCTAGTGGGTGGCGCCTGCGGCTATGGTCAAGTCTACATGAGGGGTGACCCCTTGGTCTAGTGGGTAGCGCCTGCGGCTATGGTCAAGTCTACATGAGGGGTGACCCCTTGGTCTAGTGGGTGGCGCCTGCGGCTATGGTCAAGTCTACATGAGTGGTGACCCCTTGGTCTAGTGGGTAGCGCCTGCGGCTATGGTCAAGTCTACATGAGGGGTGGCCCCTTGGCCTAGTGGGCAGCGCGATCGGCTATGGTCAAGTCTACATGAGGGGTGACCCCTTGGCCTAGTGGGTGGCGCCTGCGGCTATGGTCAAGTCTACATGAGGGGTGACCCCTTGGTCTAGTGGGTGGCGCCTGCGGCTATGGTCAAGCCTACATGAGGGGTGGCCCCTTGGCCTAGTGGGTAGCGCCTGCGGCTATGGTCAAGTCTACATGAGGGGTGACCCCTTGGTCTAGTGGGCGGCGCCTTCGGCTATGGTCAAGTCTACATGAGGGGTGACCCCTTGGTCTAGTGGGTAGCGCGATCGGCTATGGTCAAGTCTACATACGGGGTGACCCCTTGGTCTAGTGGGTGGCGCCTGCGGCTATGGTCAAGTCTACATACGGGGTGACCCCTTGGTCTAGTGGGTGGCGCCTGCGGCTATGGTCAAGTCTACATGAGGGGTGACCCCTTGGTCTAGTGGGTGGCGCCTGCGGCTATGGTCAAGCCTACATGAGGGGTGACCCCTTGGTCTAGTGGGTGGCGCCTGCGGCTATGGTCAAGTCTACATGAGGGGTGGCCCCTTGGCCTAGTGGGTAGCGCGATGGGCTATGGTCAAGTCTACATGAGGGGTGACCCCTTGGTCTAGTGGGTGGCGCCTGCGGCTCTGGTCAAGTCTACATGTTGAGTCATGTAGTCTAATGATCTAATAATCTAATGGGTAGCGAGTTCAGAAACTCTCTTAGGCCAGCCCAAGCGGCCGATGCGTGGTTCCACCGTCACATGGGCAAATGTCTATATTCGTGTCGGAAAAACATTCCATGTCTTTTTTCGCAAATAGTAGGTTGGCTTGCATGACACCTGTCTGCCTTAACCCTTCCTAACCCTGTCGTGATAGGATATAGAGATTACAGTGTCACGTTTAAACCACTCAAATGTGTAACAACTTAAAATACATGTATTTGCCACTTCATCCAACATTGTATTGCATGGTCCATAATGACTGCTACAGCCCTTCCCTGGCATGATAAACAGCCTTGCCAGGGAACCGGGGGGATACAACAGACATGGACGAGTGGGAGGGGGCGAGAGAGAGGTGGTGACAAGGCCCCGGGTGGGGTTGGTGAGGTCGGGTTATGGTTAGCAGACTAGGGGGCGCATAGGGTCTCTTATCAAATGGTCGGGTTGTAAGCGTGGGAGCCCGAGAGATAAGTCAGAGCTGGCTATGACCGGATCAATACTGAGATGGTAGATGTCTTGTCTTTTATTGTGGGGGCGGTGGGCACTTAGCAGTGATTGCAGTCCCTTAGGCACATCGGCCAGACCACGACAGACCAGTGGTTGATATGAGACCGGGCCCCGACAGACCAGCAGTTGATCGCAGGCAGTAACTTTCGATGTTTTCTGCCATGTTCATCGACTGGAGGCCGGTCGCACACCAACATGTTTTCTAAGTTGTCACTGGCTTGAGCATACCGGCCAATATAACAAGCTCGTCTTTTGAAAATAAGGTTTTTGCGTCAACCTCCGGATGCAGTTATTTATTTATTTATGATACGTCGGTTTTGACAGTAGTCCGCAGAATACACTTGTTCAAGGGGAGAACGAACCCTCAATGTGCTCTAGGCGGAGCTCTAGGCGGGACTGTAGGCGGGGCTGTAGGCGGGGCTGTAGGCGGGGCTGTAGGCAGAGCTCTAGGCGGATCTCCAGGCGGGACTGTAGGCGGGGCTGTAGGCGGGGCTGTAGGCAGAGCTCTAGGCGGGACTGTAGGCAGGGCTCTAGGCGGAGCTCTAGGCGGGACTCTAGGCGGGACTGTAGGCAGGGCTGTAGGCGGAGCTCTAGGCGGGACTCTAGGCGGGGCTGTAGGCGGAGCTGTAGGCGGAGCTCTAGGCGGGACTGTAGGCGGGGCTGTAGGCGGGGCTGTAGGCAGAGCTCTAGGCGGGACTGTAGGCAGGGCTCTAGGCGGAGCTCTAGGCGGGACTCTAGGCGGGACTGTAGGCAGGGCTCTAGGCGGAGCTCTAGGCGGGACTGTAGGCGGGGCTGTAGGCGGAGCTCTAGGCGGGACTCTAGGCGGGGCTGTAGGCGGAGCTCTAGGCGGGACTGTAGGCGGGGCTGTAGGCGGGGCTATAGGTGGGGCTGTAGGCGGGGCTAGGTGGGGCTGTAGGCGCGGCTGTAGGCGGGGCTGTAGGCGGGGCTGTAGGCGGGGCTGTAGGCGAGGATGTAGGCGGGGCTGTAGGCGGGGCTGTAGGTGGGGCTGTAGGTGGGGCTCTAGGTAGGGCTGTAGGCGGGGCTGTAGGCGGGCCTCTAGGCTGGGCTTTAGGTAGGGCTGTAGGCGGGCCTCTTGGCGGGGCTCTAGGCGGGGCTCTAGATGGAGCTCTAGGCGGAGCTCTAGGCGGGGCTCTAGGCGGGGCTCTAGGTGGGGCTCTAGGCGGGGCTCTAGACGGGGCTCTAGGTGGGGTTCTAGGTGGGGCTCTAGGTGGGGCTCTAGGCGGGGCTGTAGGTGGGGCTCTAGGTGGGGCTCTAGGCGGGGCTCTAGGTGGGGCTCTAGACGGGGCTCTAGGTGGGGTTCTAGGTGGGGCTCTAGGCGGGGCTCTAGATGGGGTTCTAGGTGGGGCTCTAGGCGGGGCTCTAGGTGGGGCTCTAGGCGGGGCTGTAGGTGGGGCTCTATGTGGGGCTCTAGGCGGGGCTCTAGGTGGGGCTCTAGACGGGGCTCTAGGTGGGGCTCTAGGTGGGGCTCTAGGCGGGGCTCTAGACGGGGCTCTAGGTGGGGCTCTAAGTGGGGCTCTAGGTGGGGCTCTAGGCGGGGCTCTTGGTGGGGCTCTAGGCGGGGCTCTTGGTGGGGCTCTAGGTGGGGCTCTAGGTGGGGCTCTAGACGGGGCTCTAGGTGGGGCTCTAGGCGGGGCTCTAGTCTGGGCTCTAGGTGGGGCTCTAGGTGGGGCTCTAGGCGGGGCTCTTGGTGGGGCTCTAGGTGGGGCTCTAGGCGGGCCTCGAGGCGGGACTCTAGGCGGGGCTCTAGGTGGGGCTCTAGGCGGGACTCTAGGCGGGGCTCTAGGCGGGGCTCTAGTCTGGGCTGTAGGCTGGGCTCTAGGTGGGGTTCTAGGCATGGCTCTAGGCGGGGTTCTAGGTAGGCTGTAAGCGGGGCTCTAGCTGGGGCTCTAGGTGGGGCTCTAGGAGGGGCTCTAGGTGGGGCTCTAGGTGAGGTTATAAGTAGGGCTCTGTTTTGGGCTCTAGGTGGGGCTCTAGGTGAGGTTATAAGTAGGGCTCTGTTTTGGGCTCTAGGTGGGGCTCTAGGTGGGGCTCTAGGTGGGGCTCTAGGTGAGGTTATAAGTAGGGCTCTGTTTTGGGCTCTAGGTGGGGATGTTGGCTGGGCTTTAGGTGGGGCTCTAGGTGAGGTTATAAGTAGGGCTCTGTTTTGGGCTCTAGGTGGGGCTCTAGCTGGGGCTCTAGGTGGGGCTCTAGGAGGGGCTCTAGGTGGGGCTCTAGGTGAGGTTATAAGTAGGGCTCTGTTTTGGGCTCTAGGTGGGGCTCTAGGTGAGGTTATAAGTAGGGCTCTGTTTTGAGCTCTAGGTGGGGCTCTAGGTGGGGCTCTAGGTGGGGCTCTAGGTGGGGCTCTAGGTGGGGCTCTAGGTGAGGTTATAAGTAGGGCTCTGTTTTGGGCTCTAGGTGGGGCTGTTGGCTGGGCTCTAGGCGGGGCTCTAGTCTGGGCTCTAGGCGGGGCTCTAGTCTGGGCTCTAGGCGGGGCTCTAGTCTGAGCTGTAGGCTGGGCTCTAGGCGGGGCTCTAGTCTGGGCTGTAGGCTGGGCTCTAGGCTGGGCTCTAGGCGGGGCTCTAGTCTGGGCTGTAGGCTGGGCTCTAGGCGGGGCTCTAGTCTGGGCTGTAGGCTGGGCTCTAGGCGGGGCTCTAGTCTGGGCTGTAGGCTGGGCTCTAGGCGGGGCTCTAGTCTGGGCTGTAGGCTGGGCTCTAGGCGGGGCTCTAGTCTGGGCTGTAGGCTGGGCTCTAGGCGGGGCTCTAGTCTGGGCTGTAGGCTGGGCTCTAGGCGGGGCTCTAGTCTGGGCTGTAGGCTGGGCTCTAGGTGGGGTTCTAGGTAGGCTGTAAGCGGGGCTCTAGGTGGGGCTCTAGGTGAGGTTATAAGTAGGGCTCTGTTTTGGGCTCTAGGTGGGGCTGTTGGCTGGGCTTTAGGTGGGGCTCTAGTCATGGCTCTAGGAGGGGCTCTAGGTGGGGCTCTAGGTGGGGCTGTTGGCTGGGCTTTAGGTGGGGCTCTAGGTGGGGCTCTAGGTGGGGCTCTAGGTGGGGCTCTAGGTGGGGCTCTAGGTGGGGCTCTAGTCATGGCTCTAGGCGGGGCTCGACTAGGCATGTCAACAAATGTCATGTCAATAAAACTAAATTAGTTTATTCGTGTCGCCCAGTGGTCATCCTATCTCCGCCCCTCATTGCTTTCACCCGTGTATCAGTGTTTAGCCACCCCCGTCATAATAAGCCGCCATCAGCAGCCGCGAAACCACGACTTTCTAGCACTTCATACGTCACAACGGAAGGCGTCGAGTTTGTACTTTACGACGCACCGCGCACCTCATCAAACTGATGTGGGCGATATTACGCGATAAAATGAGTTCAATGAAATTGAGGCCTGCAAATGTTGTGGTACACTGTGAAATTACTGTTGTCAGAGAGGCCAAGTGATACCCACGAGGAAGATTCGTTGTCACCGAGACTTGGGCATTAAGCCGCTCGCCGTGCTGCTCTTTCATTATAATCTATGTCTCGATGTCTGTCTTTTCATGATAAAACATATATATTTTCTGTCAATATTTCATGCATATCAATGAAACCGGGTCGATTTAGTGGGATGTATTTTACCTATAAAAGAAACCGAAAATATCAGGACCAGAATTTTAATGGGGCCGGGAGGTACTCCTACAACATTGGGTGGAGCCAGCTCCCCGAAAAACTTGCGACTTGGGATCCACATAAAAGGGGTTCTATTCTGATGGGGAAGCCACCCACACCCCTCTCCCCTGCCCCCACTGGACCCCATAGGGTCAAAGAGTGCGCCACGTAGACATTTGTGAGGGCCATTTGGCCATTACAACTGCATTAGGAGGTATTTATGTGACCTCATCGTGCACTCACATCAACTTATTTATTTAAATAGGTTTGCCATTGGGACGTAGTGTCATGCCTTTTAACGATATCAAGGTATTTTGGCAGAATCTATGGCCAAATCCACAATAATGCCGCATTAAATTAACTATGTCACTGCCCCACAGAGCTGGCCATTAAAGCAGCGGTGTCTACCCCCGATGTGCACCCCGGTGTGTACCCCCGGTGTGTACCCCCGGGGTGTACCCCCAGTGTGTACCCCCGGTGTGTACCCCCAGTGTGTACCCCTGGTGTGTACCCCCAGTGTGTACCCCCAGTGTGTACCCCTGGTGTGTACCCCCAGTGTGTACCCCCATTGTGTACCCCCAGTGTGTACCCCCGGTGTGTACCCCCAGTGTGTACCCCAGTGTGTACCCCCGGTGTGTACCCCCAGTGTGTACCCCCAGTGTGTACCCTTAGTGTGTACCCCCAGTGTGTACCCCCAGTGTGTACCCCCAGTGTGTACACCCAGTGTGTACTCCCGGTGTGTACCCCCAGTGTGTACCCCTGGTGTGTACCCCCAGTGTGTACCCCCAGTGTGTACCCCTGGTGTGTACCCCCGGTTATTACCCCCAGTGTGTACCCCGGTGTGTACCCCCAGTGTGTACCCCCAGTGTGTACCCCCGGTGTGTACCCCCAGTGTGTACCCCCATTGTGTACCCCCAGTGTGCACCCCGGTGTGTCCCCCAGTGTGTACCCCCAGTGTGTACCCCCGGTGTGTACCCCCGGTGTGTACCCCCGGTGTGTACCCCCAGTGTGTACCCCGGTGTGTACCCCCAGTATGTACCCCCAGTGTGTACCCCCAGTGTGTACCCCCGGTGTGTACCCCCAGTGTGTACCCCCAGTGTGTACCCCCAGTGTGTACCCCCGGTGTGTACCCCCGGTTGTTACCCCCAGTGTGTACCCCGGTGTGTACCCCCAGTGTGTACCCCCAGTGTGTACCCCCAGTGTGTACCCCCGGTGTGTACCCCCAGTGTGTACCCCCAGTGTGTACCCCCGGTGTGTACCCCCAGTGTGTACCCCCAGTGTGTACCCCCGGTGTGTACCCCCAGTGTGTACCCCCGGTATGTACCCCCAGTGTGTACCCCCAGTGTGTACCCCTGGTGTGTACCCCTGGTGTGTACCCCCAGTGTGTACCCCCGGTATGTACCCCCAGTGTGTACCCCCAGTGTGTACCCCTGGTGTGTACCCCTGGTGTGTACCCCCAGTGTGTACCCCCAGTGTGTACCCCTGGTGTGTACCCCCAGTGTGTACCCCCAGTGTGTACCCTCAGTGTGTACCCCCAGTGTGTACCCCCAGTGTGTACCCCCAGTGTGTACCCCCAGTGTGTACCCCCAGTGTGTACCCCCAGTGTGTACCCCCAGTGTGTACCCCCGGTGTGTACCCCCAGTGTGTACCCCCAGTGTGTACCCCCAGTGTGTACCCCCGGTATGTACCCCCGGTATACCTTGGGCAGCATTAGATTGATTACATCATACCACCACTGTACCACAACACTAGGGCGACCAGCCTGGCGACGATTAACGTTCTTCCCTTTTTAATAACGACTCCACGACTGATGAGGCGCCACAAGTCACTACATTTATAAACAGATGGATATATTAATTGAGCTGATGTCTCCTCCAATAATAAATAATTCGCAATGATTCACAACGGGTCTTATAAACCAAATACGCTTATTCCGTGCGAAACAGAAACTAAATAAATTGAAGACTGCGTAACAAAAATATATAAGGGTAAAACTGGGAGGGAAGTACAAGCCCCTACCCAATGGGGGATGGCTCCAGGCGGTGTTAGGGCTAATCCCCGCTGGAGGCGCACGGCTGGGCCGCGGCATCTGGTCACGTGACCGTATGCAAAGCCAATCTAAAACCCATTGGGATAGGTTGCCGTCTGTTTCGTATCACGTTACGCAAACCTTAGTGCGATTGTTTTTTTTTTACGTCTCGGTCGACGCACCCTTCAGATCCCCTTAAGCCGTAGTGAATGGAAGCGGGAATCAGTCGGGGCCTTTTCCATCCTGTGGCAACGCTGTCGTGACGGTCACTGGTCTACAAGAAACAGGGAGAGTTTTCACTAGCCTACAACAAACCGAGAGAGCCTTCACTGGTCTACAACAAACAGGGAGAGCCTTCACTGGCCTACAATAAACAGGGAGAGCCTTCACTGGCCTACAATAAACAGGAAGAGCCTTCACTGGCCTACAACAAACAGGGAGGTCCTTCACTGGCCTACATCAAACAGACAGGGCTTAACTGGCCTACAATAAACAGGGAGAGCCTTCACTGGCCTACAACAAACAGGGAGAGCCTTCACTGGCCTACAATAAACAGGGAGAGCCTTCACTGGCCTACAACAAACATGGAGAGCCTTCACTGGCCTACAACAAACAGGGAGAGCCTTCACTGGCCTACAACAAACAGGGAGAGCCTTCACTGGCCTACAACAAACGGAGAGCCTTCACTGCCCTACGGCACACAGGGAGAGCCTTCACTGGCCTACAACAAACAGGGAGAGCCTTCACTGGCCTACAACAAACAGGGAGAGCCTTCACTGGCCTACAACAAACGGAGAGCCTTCACTGGCCTACAACAAACAGGGAGAGCCTTCACTGGCCTACAACAAACAGGGAGAGCCTTCACTGGCCTACAGCAAACAGGGAGAGCCTTCACTGGCCTACAACAAACAGGGAGAGCCTTCACTAGCCTACAACAAACGGAGAGCCTTCACTGCCCTACGGCACACAGGGAGAGCCTTCACTGGCCTACAGCAAACAGGGAGAGCCTTCACTGCCCTACGGCACACAGGGAGAGCCTTCACTGGCCTACAACAAACGGAGAGCCTTCACTGCCCTACGGCACACAGGGAGAGCCTTCACTGGCCTACAGCAAACAGGGAGAGCCTTCACTGGCCTACAACAAACAGGGAGAGCCTTCACTGGCCTACAACAAACGGAGAGCCTTCACTGGCCTACAACAAACAGGGAGAGCCTTCACTGGCCTACAACAAACAGGGAGAGCCTTCACTGGCCTACAGCAAACAGGGAGAGCCTTCACTGGCCTACAACAAACAGGGAGAGCCTTCACTAGCCTACAACAAACGGAGAGCCTTCACTGCCCTACGGCACACAGGGAGAGCCTTCACTGGCCTACAGCAAACAGGGAGAGCCTTCACTGCCCTACGGCACACAGGGAGAGCCTTCACTGGCCTACAACAAACGGAGAGCTTTCACTGCCCTACGGCACACAGGGAGAGCCTTCACTGGCCTACAGCAAACAGGGAGAGCCTTCACTGGTTTTGGTGTCATAGGCTAATTGTATTGTGTCGTACAATGCGGGAATATTGTTATGACGTGGTATAAACGCCTTTAACTATCTGCTGATTGGACAAAGGAAGCACACTTTCAATTTGTCTTTATTTGCGTTACACCAAACGTAAATACCTATCAGATATTAATTCCAGGAGGTGGAACAAAAATATTGGAAGTACTGTTTCACTCGTTTAGGTTGGGCGGCCAGCTTTCTCCGTCGATTTATGTCGCTATGGCACTCATAGGGGTCCGGAAGGGGGGGGGGGTCCAATGTCCATTGTCGATTTTTGAAAATTCTCAAGGTCGGAAGTCGAATTTTCTGATACCTCTCTGTCGCGTGTCGCCAGTTGCCCCTTCCAGACCCCTACTCCTTCTTGTTGCCCGAGGAACATCAGGACATTCGCATTCTCCTGTGCGACGGTTGAAGTTTTGTTGTTCCTGGAGAAGCAAAGTCCTGTAAATCTCCCCTATTTGTTCACCCCTGTCGGTATAGCACGCCTCGCTGACAGATATGACGTGAAGCCATGCCACGCGGTCATAAAGACTGGGCCGACTGTCACATGTATGTATGTATTCATGGCGAACTGTGGCCGTCTGGCATGGTGGAGGCCGACGGCACGACCCACACAGACCACGTGACACCCACAGGTGTCAAGTAGTTGATAGAACCCTTCCCCCTGTCTCAGGACCACGCAGGCGGGGAGGCATAGTAACGAGGTTGGGGGCTGGGCCTGGGCGCACCCCACCCAACCCGCCACCCACCCCGCCGATCCACCCCGCCCCGCTCGGCAGAGGGAGAGCAAAATATGGGCTCACCATGCGCGCAGTGAATATCAATGGGCGATAACTTCTGTGTCTCCACTAACCCTACAGCCACCAGGCCACAGGACCCTCCTCGCGGTGGCTGCAGTCACTAACCCTACAGCCACCAGGCCACAGGACCCTCTCCGCGGTGGCTGCAGTCACTAACTCTACAGCCACTAGGCCACGGGACCCTTCTCGTAGCGTTTGCAGTCAGCGGACGCGTGGACTAGAATATATAATGGCAAAGTCTGCAAATTTATATATAAATTGTTATCCCTGAGTGATGGAGCATTCAGGACAACGGAAGAGGGTTGATTTGAGGGGTTTACCCAGGGTTGTTACCCCAGATCCCACCACAGTTTTCACCCCCAGTTTTCACCCCAGCTTTCCTCCCGGTAGCAGCAATATAACCTAATACAATGAAGTACTCAGCCTTGACAAAGGGACGCCTTTTTTCCCCTAGAAGCCTCCCGCCCCTCTTCCCGCCCCCCCCCCCCCCTCCCTACCCCCGCCGCCCTCACCACACACAACCTCCCGACCCTCCCGGGTCAAGTGTTTAAGCACCACTTAATGAACTGCTGACACAGTGCATCACAATTAGGCCTGTGACGTCATCCTGAGCAGCATCCTAACATCGTGACGGCACGATGGGTATGGCGGACCACGTGGAGTCATGACCTCTAAATGGATGTAGATGCCCTTGGCTCTGGGGCACCTTGACGCAGAGGTCACAGCCTCATAATGGACGATGCCAGTACGGCACATTTAACAGTCAACAACAGTCCCTCCATCACTCGAGGTCAGTCCCTCCATCAGGGGAGGTCAGTCTCTGCATCATTGGAGGTCAGTCCCTCCATCAGGGAAGGTCAGTCTCTGCATCACTGGAGGTCAGTCTCTCCATCACTCGAGGTCAGTCCCTTCATCAGGGGAGGTCAGTCCCTCCATCACTGGAGGTCAGTCTCTCCATCACTCGAGGTCAGTCCCTTCATCAGGGGAGGTCAGTCCCTCCATCACTGGAGGTCAGTCTCTCCACCACTGGAGGTCAGTCCCTTCACCACTGGAGGTCAGTCCCTCCATCACTGGAGGTCAGTCCCTCCATCACTGGAGGTCAGTCTCTCCACCACTGGAGGTCAGTCCCTCCACCACTGGAGGTCAGTCCCTCCATCACGGGAGGTCAGTCCCTTCACCACTGGAGGTCAGTCCCTCCACCACTGGAGGTCAGTCCCTCCATCACGGGAGGTCAGTCCCTCCATCACGGGAGGTCAGTCCCTCCATCACGGGAGGTCAGTCCCTCCATCACGGGAGGTTATTCCCTCCATCACTGGAGGCCAGTCCCTCCATCACGGGAGGTCAGTCCCTCCATCACGGGAGGTTATTCCCTCCATCACGGGAGGTCAGTCCCTCCATCACGGGAGGTTATTCCCTCCATCACGGGAGGTCAGTCCCTCCATCACGGGAGGTTATTCCCTCCATCACAGGAGGTTATTCCCTCGATCATGGGAGGTCAGTCCCTCCATCACGGGAGGTCAGTCCCTCCAACACGGGAGGTTATTCCCTCGATCACTTGAGGTCAGTCCCTCCATCACGGGAGGTCAGTCCCTCCATCACGGGAGGTCAGTCCCTCCATCACTGGAAGTCAGTCCCTCCAACACGGGAGGTCAGTCCCTCGATCATGGGAGGTCAGTCCATCCATCACTGGAGGTCATTCCCTCCATCACGGGAGGTCAGTCCCTCCATCACGGGAGGTCAGTCCCTCCAACACGGGAGGTTATTCCCTCGATCACTTGAGGTCAGTCCCTCCATCACGGGAGGTCAGTCCCTCCATCACGGGAGGTCAGTCCCTCCATCACTGGAAGTCAGTCCCTCCAACACGGGAGGTCAGTCCCTCGATCATGGGAGGTCAGTCCATCCATCACTGGAGGTCATTCCCTCTATCACGGGAGGTCATTCCCTCCAACACGGGAGGTCAGTCCCTCCATCACGGGAGGTCAGTCCCTCCATCACGGGAGGTCATTCCCTCCATCACGGGAGGTCATTCCCTCCATCACGGGAGGTCATTCCCTCGATCCCGGGAGGTCAGTCCCTCCATCACGGGAGGTCATTTCCTCCATCACGGGAGGTCAGTCCCTCCATCACGGGAGGTCAGTCCTGCCATCACGGGAGGTCATTCCCTCCATCACGGGAGGTCAGTCCCTCCATCACGGGAGGTCAGTCCCTCCATCACGGGAGGTCAGTCCTTCCATCACGGGAGGTTATTCCCTCCATCACGGGAGGTCAGTCCCTCCATCACGGGAGGTCAGTCCCTCCATCACGGGAGGTCAGTCCCTCCATCACGGGAGGTTATTCCCTCGATCCCGGGAGGTCATTCCCTCCATCACTGGAAGTCAGTCCCTCCATCACGGGAGGTCAGTCCCTCGATCACTGGAGGTCATTCCCTCGATCACTGGAGGTCATTCCCTCGATCACGGGAGGTCATTCCCTCCATCACGGGAGGTCAGTCCCTCCATCACTGGAGGTCAGTCCCTCCATCACGGGAGGTCAGTCCCTCGATCACGGGAGGTCAGTCCCTCCATCACGGGAGGTCATTTCCTCCATCACGGGAGGTCAGTCCCTCCATCACGGGAGGTCATTCCCTCCATCACGGGAGGTCATTCCCTCCATCACGGGAGGTCATTCCCTCGATCCCGGGAGGTCAGTCCCTCCATCACGGGAGGTCATTTCCTCCATCACGGGAGGTCAGTCCCTCCATCACGGGAGGTCATTCCCTCCATCACGGGAGGTCATTCCCTCCATCACGGGAGGTCATTCCCTCCATCACGGGAGGTCATTCCCTCCATCACGGGAGGTCAGTCCCTCCATCACCGGAGGTCAGTCCCTCCATCACTGGAGGTCATTCCCTCCAACACGGGAGGTCAGTCCCTCCATCACGGGAGGTCAGTCCCTCCATCACGGGAGGTCAGTCCCTCGATCACCGGAGGTCAGTCCCTCCATCACTGGAGGTCAGTCCCTCCATCACGGGAGGTCAGTCCCTCCATCACGGGAGGTCATTCCCTCCATCACGGGAGGTCATTCCCTCCATCACGGGAGGTCAGTCCCTCGATCACCGGAGGTCAGTCCCTCCATCACTGGAGGTCAGTCCCTCCATCACTGGAGGTTATTCCCTCGATCCCGGGAGGTCATTCCCTCCATCACGGGAGGTCAGTCCCTCCATCACGGGAGGTCAGTCCCTCCATCACGGGAGGTTATTCCCTCGATCCCGGGAGGTCATTCCCTCCATCACTGGAGGTCAGTCCCTCCATCACGGGAGGTCAGTCCCTCCATCACGGGAGGTCATTCCCTCCATCACGGGAGGTTATTCCCTCGATCCCGGGAGGTCATTCCCTCCAACACGGGAGGTCATTCCCTCCATCACAGGAGGTCAGTCCCTCCATCACGGGAGGTTATTCCCTCGATCCCGGGAGGTCATTCCCTCCAACACGGGAGGTCATTCCCTCCATCACAGGAGGTCAGTCCCTCCATCACGGGAGGTCATTCCCTCCATCACGGGAGGTCAGTCCCTCCATCACGGGAGGTCAGTCCCTCCATCACGGGAGGTCAGTCCCTCCAACACGGGAGGTCATTCCCTCCAACACGGGAGGTCAGTCCCTCCATCACTGGAGGTCATTCCCTCCATCACGGGAGGTCAGTCCCTCCATCACGGGAGGTCATTCCCTCGATCCCGGGAGGTCATTCCCTCCAACACGGGAGGTCATTCCCTCCATCACAGGAGGTCAGTCCCTCCATCACGGGAGGTCATTCCCTCCATCACGGGAGGTCAGTCCCTCCATCACGGGAGGTCAGTCCCTCCATCACGGGAGGTCATTCCCTCCATCACAGGAGGTCAGTCCCTCCATCACGGGAGGTTATTCCCTCGATCCCGGGAGGTCATTCCCTCCATCACGGGAGGTCATTCCCTCCATCACAGGAGGTCAGTCCCTCCATCACGGGAGGTTATTCCCTCGATCCCGGGAGGTCATTCCCTCCAACACGGGAGGTCAGTCCCTCCATCACGGGAGGTCAGTCCCTCCATCACTGGAGGTTATTCCCTCGATCCCGGGAGGTCATTCCCTCCATCACGGGAGGTCAGTCCCTCCATCACGGGAGGTTATTCCCTCGATCCCGGGAGGTCATTCCCTCCATCACTGGAGGTCAGTCCCTCCATCACGGGAGGTCAGTCCCTCCATCACGGGAGGTCAGTCCCTCCATCACGGGAGGTCAGTCCCTCCATCACTGGAAGTCAGTCCCTCCAACACGGGAGGTCAGTCCCTCGATCATGGGAGGTCAGTCCATCCATCACTGGAGGTCAGTCCCTCCATCACGGGAGGTCAGTCCATCCATCACTGGAGGTCAGTCCCTCCATCACTGGAGGTTATTCCCTCGATCCCGGGAGGTCATTCCCTCCATCACGGGAGGTCAGTCCCTCCATCACGGGAGGTTATTCCCTCGATCCCGGGAGGTCATTCCCTCCATCACTGGAGGTCAGTCCCTCCATCACGGGAGGTCAGTCCCTCCATCACGGGAGGTCAGTCCCTCCATCACGGGAGGTCAGTCCCTCCATCACTGGAAGTCAGTCCCTCCAACACGGGAGGTCAGTCCCTCGATCATGGGAGGTCAGTCCATCCATCACTGGAGGTCAGTCCCTCCATCACGGGAGGTCATTCCCTCCATCACGGGAGGTCAGTCCCTCCAACACGGGAGGTCAGTCCCTCGATCATGGGAGGTCAGTCCCTCCATCACGGGAGGTCAGTCCCTCCAACACGGGAGGTTATTCCCTCGATCACTTGAGGTCAGTCCCTCCATCACGGGAGGTCAGTCCCTCCATCACGGGAGGTCAGTCCCTCCATCCCGGGAGGTTATTCCCTCGATCACTGGAGGTCAGTCCCTCCATCACGGGAGGTCAGTCCCTCCATCACTGGAAGTCAGTTCCTCCAACACGGGAGGTCAGTCCCTCGATCATGGGAGGTCATTCCCTCCATCACGGGAGGTCAGTCCCTCCATCACGGGAGGTCAGTCCCTCCATCACGGGAGGTCAGTCCCTCGATCCCGGGAGGTCATTCCCTCCAACACGGGAGGTCAGTCCCTCCATCACGGGAGGTCAGTCCCTCCATCACGGGAGGTCAGTCCCTCCATCACGGGAGGTCAGTCCCTCCATCACGGGAGGTTATTCCCTCGATCCCGGGAGGTCATTCCCTCCATCACTGGAGGTCATTCCCTCCATCACGGGAGGTCAGTCCCTCCATCACGGGAGGTCAGTCCCTCCATCACGGGAGGTCAGTCCCTCCATCACGGGAGGTCATTCCCTCCATCACGGGAGGTCATTCCTTCCATCACGGGAGGTCATTCCCTCCATCACGGGAGGTCAGTCCCTCCATCACGGGAGGTCAGTCCCTCCATCACGGGAGGTCAGTCCCTCCATCACAGGAGGTCAGTCCCTCCATCACGGGAGGTCATTCCCTCCAACACGGGAGGTCAGTCCCTCCATCACGGGAGGTCAGTCCCTCCATCACGGGAGGTCAGTCCCTCCATCACGGGAGGTCAGTCCCTCCATCACTGGAGGTCAGTCCCTCCACCACTGGAGGTCAGTCCTTCCATCACGGGAGGTCATTCCCTCCATCACGGGAGGTCAGTCCTTCCATCACGGGAGGCCAGTCCCTCCATCACGGGAGGTCAGTCCCACCAACACGGGAGGTCAGTCCCTCCATCACGGGAGGTCATTCCCTCCATCACTGGAGGTCAGTCCCTCCATCACGGGAGGTCAGTCCCTCCATCGCTGGAGGTCAGTCCCTCGATCACGGGAGGTTATTCCCTTCATCACTGGAGGTCAGTCCCTCCATCACTGGAGGTCAGTCCCTCCATCACGGGAGGTCAGTCCCTCCATCACGGGAGGTCATTCCCTCCATCACGGGAGGTCAGTCCCTCCATCACGGGAGGCCAGTTCCTCCATCACGGGAGGTCAGTCCCTCCATCACGGGAGGTCAGTCCCTCCATCACGGGAGGTTATTCCCTCCATCATGGGAGGCCAGTCCCTCCATCACGGGAGGTCATTCCCTCCATCACTGGAGGTCAGTCCTTCCATCACGGGAGGTCAGTCCCTCCAACACGGGAGGTCAGTCCCTCCATCACGGGAGGTTATTTTCTCTAAATGACTGGGACGATGCTATGAGCATTTCGCTGATACTCGTTTTAGGGGCGAAAGAGATTTAATCAATAAATGTGAGGCCGATAATCGACGAAAAATTGCGCAATCCGTCTCTCCGACTCACTACACATCCGCTGACGCACGCTTAATAAGACTAATTAAAATCAGTGAAATACATGATTTAATGAAATAACTCATTTGGCAAACATAGACTCTCGATATTTCCTGCACCGTGTTACTTCAGTTATTTTGCTCTTCAGTTTGTTACATCCTTGGAACTAAATAATCTTCGTTTGAGGTACATGGATCGACAACCACGCCACCTATTGGTTCTTATTGTCACTAAGGCACGTTGCGCCTTCCCAATTATCGATATTTTGTAATTATGGCAATAATAATGATTATTATATGATTATTATAATAATGAATTACTGAACTAATGGTCATTAATAGTAGGAGTGAACAATTAAAGCAGTAACGATACTTCAATGTAATGCATAACATTATATAAAAACCAATATAATAACACATAATATTAGTTAATGACTTTTACCATAATTAACGCAACAAATAATAATTTGGCGTGCAGATATTAGAGGGAGGTGGGGTAGGGGTCCATATAGGTGGAGACGGAGACGGTCAGTGTGACATACCGGGTGGATCAGACATCTGGGACGTCTGTGCTGGATGCTGATCCCGGCATCGGGAGACACGAGTGAACGGAGCCTGAGCTGGTGGCGCCTCTCTGGGGACACATGGAGGCGGGGGCTGGGGGAAACATATATATCATATTAACATGAGCATCAAACTGGAGTGGGGAAGGTGGCGGTAAAAGGGCCTTACCCCCACCCTCCCCACCCCCCACTTCCCCCTCCGTACCCACGTCAACGTCCTCATATGTTGGCGTGGCCTTCGGTCGTGTCGTCATAGTGATGAAGCGCGGGACACGGCGCCCTCTAACGGCCTGGTGGAGAGCAAGGACGGGAACCAGCGAGAGGAGAATGAAATAGCGTGCTCATGGCTCCCCCGGGGACACGCTGGTCACCGTGGCGGTCGTATATAACGGCCACAGACCTCTTAATATACGGATTACCAAGGCGGCTATTATCTACAAAATCCCAGACACAAAGGGGTGTAAATAACCAGCCCTCGCAGAGCACTGCCTGCAGTAGTTGTTCTTATCGCTAGTACACACTTGTTGGTGGAGGTAGCAGCAGGTCTAGTACACACTTGTTGGTGGAGGTAGCAGCAGGTCTAGTACACACTTGTTGGTGGAGGTAGCAGCAGGTCTAGTACACACTTGTTGGTGGAGGTAGCAGCAGGTCTAGTACACACTTGTTGGTGGAGGTAGCAGCAGGTCTAGTACACACTTGTTGGTGGAGGTAGCAGCAGGTCTAGTACACACTTGTTGGTGGAGGTAACAGCAGGTCTAGTACACACTTGTTGGTGGAGGTAACAGCAGGTCAAGTACACACTTGTTGGTGGAGGTAGCAGCAGGTCTAGTACACACTTGTTGGTGGAGGTAGCAACAGGTCTAGTACACACTTGTTGGTGGAGGTAGCAGCAGGTCTAGTACACACTTGTTGGTGGAGGTAGCAGCAGGTCTAGTACACACTTGTTGGTGGAGGTAGCAGCAGGTCTAGTACACACTTGTTGGTGGAGGTAGCAGCAGGTCTAGTACACATTTGTTGGTGGAGGTAGCAGCAGGTCTAGTACGCACTTGTTGGTGGAGGTAGCAGCAGGTCTAGTACACACCTGTTGGTGGAGGTAGCAGCAGGTCTAGTACACACTTGTTGGTGGAGGTAGCAACAGGTCTAGTACACACTTGTTGGTGGAGGTAGCAGCAGGTCTAGTACACACTTGTTGGTGGAGGTAGCAGCAGGTCTAGTACACACTTGTTGGTGGAGGTAGCAACAGGTCTAGTACACACTTGTTGGTGGAGGTAGCAGCAGGTCTAGTACACACTTGTTGGTGGAGGTAGCAGCAGGTCTAGTACACACTTGTTGGTGGAGGTAGCAGCAGGTCTAGTACACACTTGTTGGTGGAGGTAGCAGCAGGTCTAGTACACACTTGTTGGTGGAGGTAGCAGCAGGTCTAGTACACACTTGTTGGTGGAGGTAGCAGCAGGTCTAGTACACACTTGTTGGTGTAGGTAGCAGCAGGTCTAGTACACACTTGTTGGTGGAGGTAGCAGCAGGTCTAGTACACACTTGTTGGTGGAGGTAGCAGCAGGTCTAGTACACACTTGTTGGTGGAGGTAGCAGCAGGTCTAGTACACACTTGTTGGTGGAGGTAGCAGCAGGTCTAGTACACACTTGTTGGTGGAGGTAGCAGCAGGTCTAGTACACACTTGTTGGTGGAGGTAGCAGCAGGTCTAGTACACACTTGTTGGTGGAGGTAGCAGCAGGTCTAGTACACACTTGTTGGTGGAGGTAGCAGCAGGTCTAGTACACACTTGTTGGTGGAGGTAGCAGCAGGTCTAGTACACACTTGTTGGTGGAGGTAGCAGCAGGTCTAGTACACACTTGTTGGTGGAGGTAGCAGCAGGTCTAGTACACACTTGTTGGTGGAGGTAGCAGCAGGTCTAGTACACACTTGTTGGTGGAGGTAGCAGCAGGTCTAGTACACACTTGTTGGTGGAGGTAGCAGCAGGTCTAGTACACACTTGTTGGTGGAGGTAGCAGCAGGTCTAGTACACACTTGTTGGTGGAGGTAGCAGCAGGTCTAGTACACACTTGTTGGTGGAGGTAGCAGCAGGTCTAGTACACACTTGTTGGTGGAGGTAGCAGCAGGTCTAGTACACACTTGTTGGTGGAGGTAGCAGCAGGTCTAGTACACACTTGTTGGTGGAGGTAGCAGCAGGTCTAGTACACACTTGTTGGTGGAGGTAGCAGCAGGTCTAGTACACACTTGTTGGTGGAGGTAGCAGCAGGTCTAGTACACACTTGTTGGTGGAGGTAGCAGCAGGTCTAGTACACACTTGTTGGTGGAGGTAGCAGCAGGTCTAGTACACACTTGTTGGTGGAGGTAGCAGCAGGTCTAGTACACACTTGTTGGTGGAGGTAGCAGCAGGTCTAGTACACACTTGTTGGTGGAGGTAGCAGCAGGTCTAGTACACACTTGTTGGTGGAGGTAGCAGCAGGTCTAGTACACACTTGTTGGTGGAGGTAGCAGCAAGTCTAATACACACTTGTTGGTGGAGGTAGCAGCAGGTCTAGTACACATTTGTTGGTGGAGGTAGCAGCAGGTCTAGTACACACTTGTTGGTGGAGGTAGCAGCAGGTCTAGTACACACTTGTTGGTGGAGGTAGCAGCAGGTCTAGTACACACTTGTTGGTGGAGGTAGCAGCAGGTCTAGTACACACTTGTTGGTGGAGGTAGCAGCAGGTCTAGTACACACTTGTTGGTGGAGGTAGCAGCAGGTCTAGTACACACTTGTTGGTGGAGGTAGCAGCAGGTCTAGTACACACTTGTTGGTGGAGGTAGCAGCAGGTCTAGTACACACTTGTTGGTGGAGGTAGCAGCAGGTCTAGTACACACTTGTTGGTGGAGGTAGCAACAGGTCTAGTACACACTTGTTGGTGAAGGTAGCAGCAGGTCTAGTACACACTTGTTGGTGGAGGTAGCAGCAGGTCTAGTACACACTTGTTGGTGGAGGTAGCAGCAGGTCTAGTACACACTTGTTGGTGGAGGTAGCAGCAGGTCTAGTACACACTTGTTGGTGGAGGTAGCAGCAGGTCTAGTACACACTTGTTGGTGGAGGTAGCAGCAGGTCTAGTACACACTTGTTGGTGGAGGTAGCAGCAGGTCTAGTACGCACTTGTTGGTGGAGGTAGCAGCAGGTCTAGTACACACCTGTTGGTGGAGGTAGCAGCAGGTCTAGTACACACTTGTTGGTGGAGGTAGCAACAGGTCTAGTACACACTTGTTGGTGGAGGTAGCAGCAGGTCTAGTACACACTTGTTGGTGGAGGTAGCAGCAGGTCTAGTACACACTTGTTGGTGGAGGTAGCAACAGGTCTAGTACACACTTGTTGGTGGAGGTAGCAGCAGGTCTAGTACACACTTGTTGGTGGAGGTAGCAGCAGGTCTAGTACACACTTGTTGGTGGAGGTAGCAGCAGGTCTAGTACACACTTGTTGGTGGAGGTAGCAGCAGGTCTAGTACACACTTGTTGGTGGAGGTAGCAGCAAGTCTAATACACACTTGTTGGTGGAGGTAGCAGCAGGTCTAGTACACATTTGTTGGTGGAGGTAGCAGCAGGTCTAGTACACACTTGTTGGTGGAGGTAGCAGCAGGTCTAGTACACACTTGTTGGTGGAGGTAGCAGCAGGTCTAGTACACACTTGTTGGTGGAGGTAGCAGCAGGTCTAGTACACACTTGTTGGTGGAGGTAGCAGCAGGTCTAGTACACACTTGTTGGTGGAGGTAGCAGCAGGTCTAGTACACACTTGTTGGTGGAGGTAGCAGCAGGTCTAGTACACACTTGTTGGTGGAGGTAGCAGCAGGTCTAGTACACACTTGTTGGTGGAGGTAGCAGCAGGTCTAGTACACACTTGTTGGTGGAGGTAGCAACAGGTCTAGTACACACTTGTTGGTGAAGGTAGCAGCAGGTCTAGTACACACTTGTTGGTGGAGGTAGCAGCAGGTCTAGTACACACTTGTTGGTGGAGGTAGCAGCAGGTCTAGTACACACTTGTTGGTGGAGGTAGCAGCAGGTCTAGTACACACTTGTTGGTGGAGGTAGCAGCAGGTCTAGTACACACTTGTTGGTGGAGGTAGCAGCAGGTCTAGTACACACTTGTTGGTGGAGGTAGCAGCAGGTCTAGTACGCACTTGTTGGTGGAGGTAGCAGCAGGTCTAGTACACACCTGTTGGTGGAGGTAGCAGCAGGTCTAGTACACACTTGTTGGTGGAGGTAGCAACAGGTCTAGTACACACTTGTTGGTGGAGGTAGCAGCAGGTCTAGTACACACTTGTTGGTGGAGGTAGCAGCAGGTCTAGTACACACTTGTTGGTGGAGGTAGCAACAGGTCTAGTACACACTTGTTGGTGGAGGTAGCAGCAGGTCTAGTACACACTTGTTGGTGGAGGTAGCAGCAGGTCTAGTACACACTTGTTGGTGGAGGTAGCAGCAGGTCTAGTACACACTTGTTGGTGGAGGTAGCAGCAGGTCTAGTACACACTTGTTGGTGGAGGTAGCAGCAGGTCTAGTACACACTTGTTGGTGGAGGTAGCAGCAGGTCTAGTACACACTTGTTGGTGTAGGTAGCAGCAGGTCTAGTACACACTTGTTGGTGGAGGTAGCAGCAGGTCTAGTACACACTTGTTGGTGGAGGTAGCAGCAGGTCTAGTACACACTTGTTGGTGGAGGTAGCAGCAGGTCTAGTACACACTTGTTGGTGGAGGTAGCAGCAGGTCTAGTACACACTTGTTGGTGGAGGTAGCAGCAGGTCTAGTACACACTTGTTGGTGGAGGTAGCAGCAGGTCTAGTACACACTTGTTGGTGGAGGTAGCAGCAGGTCTAGTACACACTTGTTGGTGGAGGTAGCAGCAGGTCTAGTACACACTTGTTGGTGGAGGTAGCAGCAGGTCTAGTACACACTTGTTGGTGGAGGTAGCAGCAGGTCTAGTACACACTTGTTGGTGGAGGTAGCAGCAGGTCTAGTACACACTTGTTGGTGGAGGTAGCAGCAGGTCTAGTACACACTTGTTGGTGGAGGTAGCAGCAGGTCTAGTACACACTTGTTGGTGGAGGTAGCAGCAGGTCTAGTACACACTTGTTGGTGGAGGTAGCAGCAGGTCTAGTACACACTTGTTGGTGGAGGTAGCAGCAGGTCTAGTACACACTTGTTGGTGGAGGTAGCAGCAGGTCTAGTACACACTTGTTGGTGGAGGTAGCAGCAGGTCTAGTACACACTTGTTGGTGGAGGTAGCAGCAGGTCTAGTACACACTTGTTGGTGGAGGTAGCAGCAGGTCTAGTACACACTTGTTGGTGGAGGTAGCAGCAGGTCTAGTACACACTTGTTGGTGGAGGTAGCAGCAGGTCTAGTACACACTTGTTGGTGGAGGTAGCAGCAGGTCTAGTACACACTTGTTGGTGGAGGTAGCAGCAGGTCTAGTACACACTTGTTGGTGGAGGTAGCAGCAGGTCTAGTACACACTTGTTGGTGGAGGTAGCAGCAGGTCTAGTACACACTTGTTGGTGGAGGTAGCAGCAGGTCTAGTACACACTTGTTGGTGGAGGTAGCAGCAAGTCTAATACACACTTGTTGGTGGAGGTAGCAGCAGGTCTAGTACACATTTGTTGGTGGAGGTAGCAGCAGGTCTAGTACACACTTGTTGGTGGAGGTAGCAGCAGGTCTAGTACACACTTGTTGGTGGAGGTAGCAGCAGGTCTAGTACACACTTGTTGGTGGAGGTAGCAGCAGGTCTAGTACACACTTGTTGGTGGAGGTAGCAGCAGGTCTAGTACACACTTGTTGGTGGAGGTAGCAGCAGGTCTAGTACACACTTGTTGGTGGAGGTAGCAGCAGGTCTAGTACACACTTGTTGGTGGAGGTAGCAGCAGGTCTAGTACACACTTGTTGGTGGAGGTAGCAGCAGGTCTAGTACACACTTGTTGGTGGAGGTAGCAACAGGTCTAGTACACACTTGTTGGTGAAGGTAGCAGCAGGTCTAGTACACACTTGTTGGTGGAGGTAGCAGCAGGTCTAGTACACACTTGTTGGTGGAGGTAGCAGCAGGTCTAGTACACACTTGTTGGTGGAGGTAGCAGCAGGTCTAGTACACACTTGTTGGTGGAGGTAGCAGCAGGTCTAGTACACACTTGTTGGTGGAGGTAGCAGCAGGTCTAGTACACACTTGTTGGTGGAGGTAGCAACAGGTCTAGTACACACTTGTTGGTGGAGGTAGCAGCAGGTCTAGTACACACTTGTTGGTGGAGGTAGCAGCAGGTCTAGTACACACTTGTTGGTGGAAGTAGCAGCAGGTCTAATACACACTTGTTGGTGGAGGTAGCAGCAGGTCTAGTACACACTTGTTGGTGGAGGTAGCAGCAGGTCTAGTACGCACTTGTTGGTGGAGGTAGCAGCAGGTCTAGTACACACCTGTTGGTGGAGGTAGCAGCAGGTCTAGTACACACTTGTTGGTGGAGGTAGCAACAGGTCTAGTACACACTTGTTGCTGGAGGTAGCAGCAGGTCAATACACACTTGTTGGTGGAGGTAGCAGCAGGTCTAGTACACACTTGTTGGTGGAGGTAGCAGCAGGTCTAGTACACACTTGTTGGTGGAGGTAGCAGCAGGTCTAGTACACACCTGTTGGTGGAGGTAGCAGCAGGTCTAGTACACACTTGTTGGTGGAGGTAGCAGCAGGTCTAGTACACACTTGTTGGTGGAGGTAGCAGCAGGTCTAGTACACACTTGTTGGTGGAGGTAGCAGCAGGTCTAGTACACACTTGTTGGTGGAGGTAGCAACAGGTCTAGTACACACTTGTTGGTGGAGGTAGCAGCAGGTCTAGTACACACTTGTTGGTGGAGGTAGCAGCAGGTCTAGTACGCACTTGTTGGTGGAGGTAGCAGCAGGTCAATACACACTTGTTGGTGGAGGTAGCAGCAGGTCTG